>JAPYZJ010004920.1:0-12583 GCA_030522765.1 Ophioninae sp. B BG-2022a
TATATATATATATATATATATATATATATATATGTATTTATATTTATATGTATATATGCATATATATGTGTATTTATTTATATTTATATGTATATATGTATATATGTATGTATACATGTATATATATATATATATATGGTCGTCGCCCGCAAGGCAAAGCATCCATATTCATGGGGGAATAAGGTGCAATTAAACTCCTGCTAGGTGTCAGCTCCAAAGAAGGCGCATTAATCAACCGACAAAGCCACACAATTTTGACGCACTAACTGCTCGAGATACCATTACGGGCTAGGCCACGTAATATAAGCTTGAATTACAGTGGAATAATAATTTTGGCACGATCACCAGATTATCCTACTCGTATATTAAATTTCGAATGTTCGTTTTCGATCGTTCGTGATCGGTCACGGTACGTTTTCCGCATCATTGAGATGAGAAAAAAAAATTAAAAAAAAAAAAAATAAAAAAAAAAAAACGAACCGTTGAAATTGTGGTCTTCGGTATGAGAAAGGGGTTATTTATTTTTTTTTTGAAATCTGGACCGTTTGACGAAGGAAATTTTAATTCGATAGGGTCGGCCAATGGTAATGGATAATATATATTTAAATTAAAAACTTGAGACTGATGATAATTCCGTCGAGATGAATTATGAAGTAGGAGGAATATTTTGGTTCGTTCGAATTTGATTTTAATTTGAAAACTAATCGAAACAGCTTGGTTCATTGTGGGATCCACGAGGTTGTATTCGACGCTTGAAATTTCTTTGAGTAGTCGAGAATATACGTTCGCGGATCTTCGTTTACGTAATACTCGGTTAGGGCCTTGAGTTTCCATTCGAATTACAATTCTATGAGGAAACACGACTATAAATCTCGTTTGCCGAAAAGAATGTTTCTCTTTTTTTGCAGCTGCCGATTTAACGAGTTTTTATCAATTTTCCAGTATCTTACAGTCTGGAACATACTCCGAAAGACCTTGGTAAAAATCATGAGAATATTTCTTTCCTAAATTATCTCATCTATCCAATAACAGCCTTTTCGTTGACAATTTTTTTTTTTTTTCGGATGTCGTTTATTTTTCCCTCTCCTCCGAGAGATGAAAAAGCAGAACCGCCAGGAATCCTCGACTCGTCCTAATTGATCTCAAATTTATTACCCATAAATGCCTCATTATGAAAACAACGATTCGTCCTTATTAAAAAAAAAAAAAAAAAAAAAATACCAAAAACAAAAAAACATCACGTGTCCATCGGGACGATACCTGTCGCCTGTGCAATTTGTTAGTCGCGTGTTTGCTTCGTCATTAATAATAGCGGGCTCTTATACGTGCCTCCTATATACGTCCGCTTTCATAATTCCAAAAAAGTGGCGCTCCATATGTATCAATAAATCAAGAAAAGAATAACGATTATGGTTCCGGAGGGGTAGAGAGGGGGGGGGGGGGGGGGATTTCTCGTTCAGTAAGTTTATCCAGGTAATATCAATATCCGTTTGTAGACATATACGTGTGCAAATGTGAGAATAAAAACAATGTTGATCGAAACGCGAAGAAAACGATGAGAAGTGAGGGGAGGGGGTTGAGATCACTGAGATACATTGGAAATTTATTGTAATGGCCAGTTAAGATGTAGGTTTTTCTTTCTCTCGAAAAATATTATATCTTCAGCAGCGTTTGATCCGTCGGATCGATTGAGGAAAGTAAAAAGAAGCTTGGACATTCAACGAAACGTTACGATTTTTTTTTGTTTTTTTTTTTTGTTTTTTTGTTTTTTTTTTTCATTCGGCGTTTGGATGGGAACGGTGTCCGGTTCTTTGAGTATCTTTGGTCAAGCGTAGTAACGAACGAGCGCGTATGCAAGAAGCAAAAGCATCAGCCACATATACACGTGGGAAGAGGTGAGTCTTCCGAGAGCTTAATTTATCGCTCTTGGTGCCTTCTCTCTCTCTTTCTCTTGGCTGAAAGAGCACACGCCAAGGAGTCGGCGATTTTGAAAGATCCGGAGCTCTCCCCAATGGCCTACGGGTGCCATCCCGTTGTCTCGCCAAAGAAACAAGGAATGCATTTGCCCGGAGGGACCGAGAGTTTTCGTCCGATCCGCAAACTGCTAGTGCAACCTCCATGGATATCGAAGACCGAGGCCGCGGAGCTGACATTTTTCTTTTTGCGTTGCCAATCCTCAATCCCCTACAGGATAGCGTTTGCCCATTTTTATGACGAGCTTTTCAGCGTTTTTGAAATTAGAGTTTCGCAAATTGGCATTGACTTTCTTTGGGTTATTGGCATTGGCTTTGTTTGGGTTATTGGCATCGGGTTTTGGGTTATTGGCATTGACTTTTTGGCTATTGGCATTGGGTTTGTTTGGGTTATTGGCATTGGGTTTTGGGTTATTGGCATTGGCTTTGTTTGGGTAATTGGCATCGGGTTTTGGGTTATTGGCATTGGGTTTTGGGCTATTGGCATTGGTTTTCTTTGGGTTATTGGCATTGGCTTTGTTTCGGTTATTAGCATTGGGTTTTGGGTTATTGGCATTGGGTTTTTGGTTATTGGCATTGGGTTTTGGGTTATTGGCACTGGGTTTTGGGTTATTGGCAATGGTTTTCTTTGGGTTATTGGCATTGGGTTTTTGGTTATTGGCATTGGGTTTTGGGTTATTGGCATTGGGTTAGTTTGGGTTATTGGCATTGGGTTTTGGGTTATTGGCATTGGGTTTTCTCCCAATCTAACAAAAAGGTATTTCAAAAGTCCACAAATCTAGTTACCGATTCAATTTCGTACGGACTTTCTCGGACAATATTTTAACGAGAGCAAATGTTATGGCAGAAACTGTGATATTATTGAAATTGCTGGTACAAGAAAATACTTGTTGGGGAGGATCGATTTTGCGGCTAGATTTTTTCAATGGCTTCTTTTCTCGGTTAGAAGTACACCGAGGATGGTGTACTTCTAATTGAGCACCGATTCGAACGAGCTTTCTTCGATTAAAAGTCTGCAACTTCGTTGCCGAACGAGAATGTAAGTGTAGGTGTAATACGAGGATAGTGTCTCGTTTATATGTGTATAATCTTATATCTTACTGCATTTACGATCGAAACTTCATTTCCATATGGCTGGAGAGAAAGGGATTGAAAAAAGAGAGAGAAAGAGAGGGAGAGAGAGATGGAGAGAATTACTACCTCGATCATCGCTAATTGACGTTAACAGTACATGAAAAATATTGGTACAGATCGTTTCAGCGATATTACAGAGGCTCGAAGTCGTCCCCGATTATGTCGACCGTACAGGAAAGTCTGTTTTTTTTTCTTCTTCTTTTTTTTTCTCCCGCGATTTCTCTTTACATATGCATACGATATTCGTGATTCGCGATCGGCTTTCACAAAATCTCGCCGTTTATTGTAATAGCGAGTGTGTACGCCGGCAATTTATAATATCACCGACGAGAGCAATCAACGCTTCGCCAATCCACTTACAACCGCGACGAAATTGGTTTCTCATCGTTTCCTAATTAATTAATATCACTCATCTGCGAATTTCATTATCTCGCCATATCCATTTCCACGCCGTTTTACCGTTGTTTTTATTGGTCGGAAATTGGTCGATTCTGGTGTTCGAGAAAGCTGGAAAGAATGAAGGAAAGAGATTGAAAGAGAGGCCTGCTGGAGGGCTGGGAGGACTAGTATTTTAGCACTGTCAATAAAAATGGTCGATTCCATACTGGGAATCTTTCGATCTCCATTTCTCTCGAGATGCATCGTCATCAACGAATTCAAGAGATTAAGTCAAATAAAACGTGAATCAACAGCTCAGCTAAAATTTGAATCCTTGTAAAATCTTTAAATTTAAAGAAATTTAAAGATTTAATTTTGAAGAAATTTAAAGATTTAATTTTGAAGAAATTTAAAGATTTAAATTTAAAGAAATTTAAAGATTTTAATTTAAAGAAATTTAAAGATTTTAATTTAAAGAAATTTAAAGATTTTTATTTAAAGAAATTTAAAGATTTTAATTTAAAGAAATTTAAAGATTTTAATTTAAAGAAATTTAAAGATTTTTATTTAAAGAAATTTAAAGATTTAAATTTAAAGAAATTTAAAGATTTAAATTTAAAGAAATTTAAAGATTTTAATTTAAAGAAATTTAAAGATTTTAACGTCAAGAAATTTAAAGATTTTAACGTCAAGAAATTTAAAGATTTTTATTTAAAGAAATTTAAAGAAATTCAACAAAAATTTTAATCCTCGTAAAATCTATGTAAACTTATTTCCTTAAATTTAAATAAATACATAAATTTCGACAAAATTAATATTCAAACCTTTTTTTTTCTGCTGATGGTCGCAGTAGCCCCCAAATACATCCAGTTTACGTTGCTTAACGAAACTGCCAATTTTCGTTTTTCGGTCCCCAAAGCCACCCTTGTTTATTGAGTCACCCTGAGCGGTCACCCATCCAAGTATTAACCTCTTCCTATCCTCTTTAACTTCGTTGATCGCGTTCAGATGCATTCCAACCCTCCAGTCATCAGCGTCGGTCTACCAAAGTATAAATACTTCTACGTATAAGTTATTTTCGAGTTGTGCATCTGCCAGCTCGTTATCTAATGGCGGCTCATACGGTACGATAATTGAGGATGCTCTCTCCTCCGGCGTGGACTGAATAGACGCGTTCTTATTAAGCTCGATGGTTTGTTGTCCGCAGTAGCAACAACGGAGCTCCGCGAATCGACGTTATGTATCGATTCATGATTAAAACTCGCCCTCGGGTACCTCATTACGCCCACACCATGCTCCCTCGCTCAAAAGCCTCTTACCATCGTCTCGAGTACGAGAGCTTTGGGCCCTCGACCTTCGTCACGTATCTACTAAAATTGACGTCGACTACTACTCGGCTAAAATTAAGTCGACAAAAAAAAAAAAAATAAAATGAAAATAACAAACGTGAAATAATAAAAAAAAAAAAAAAATCAAAAAAATCTTCGGCCTAAACCCGACCAATTTAGAAAGAAGAATTGCCTCCTAAGGAACCAAGGATTATTAATGACTCGTACTTTGTGCTACTCGAGGTTTACTAGAACCGGCTCGAGGAAGACGCGACAAGCAAGCGGATAACGACTCTTTAGGCGCTTTCGATGATTTATTGAACTGCGGGGGTGGATGAAGATTGATTTGCAATTTTCTGTTTTTTTTTTTTTGATTCTAATGGAAGAACAATGGTAATTGGAAATGTTTTATTTGTTTTTTTTTTTATTTTGCTTTGAAGATGATTTTTTTTTTGTTTACTCTTGTTGCATTTCTACGCTTCTGGATTGGAAAATCTTTACCTTTCGTTTTGCATGAATTTCGGGTTTTAGTGGTTGCTTATAAAAAAAATCGTCAAATTATTGAAAATTTGGAAATATTGTTGTTTTTGGTAGAATAAATAATATACGAATTAGACTTTTTTACGAAATAATTTGACAGTTATAAAAATATGAATTTAACACGGTCGCTTATGGGATAACAATTTTTGTTGTTTTTGGTTTCGATGGGAATTTCGTAACTTTTCGTTTGTAAAAGAAACACTTTTCTGAAATTTTTATTTTAGTTCTCAAAGAATTTCGGAAAGTGTAATAAAAAAGGGACATCTGGTTTTTCACGATTGAATTGTTTTTATACAATTTTATTTGTGCACTGATTCGTCAAAAAAATAATCAATGATACAAAAATTAATAAAAAAATCATTGTAAATTTTGGTAAATAAAATCAGTGAGTGCTTTTGAATTTCCAGTTTGTTTGGGTTGTGATAATTGAAAAAAAAAGAGATTGAGGGCTTGATTTGAATCGGCCTATATCGAGTCTTGGTGAGAGAATTCGAGATCCGTAAAATTTCAAGAATAAACGAAAGACTGTTGGTATGCAGTGCGAGTGGGCAGTTGAAACGTGAAGTAATAACAAACTCGCGATGCAATTAAAGATAATCCGGAGTGGCGAAAAATAAAGTGCACGAGGAACTGTACGGGAAAGAGTAAACTTTCGGGTAGATCGTTGGGGCGTTCAATTCATTAACGTAACACGTAACATTCCCACCAATACAATCCTGTATTTATATAGATCCGGGCTTCTTTTGCGAATACTGTTGGACTTGTTCGCTCCATAGAAACGACCTCTTTCTCAACCTTTTCGAGCGTGCAAACGGCCTGACAAGAAAACGCGTGGGCGGCTCCTACACGCCCATAATTATCTCACAAACAAAAGGAACGGACAAAAAAATCATACAAGCGCTAAACAATTCCCCAACAATTTCTATCTCGCCGAATTTTTTAAAAAACGTTCCCACAATAGATTCGATTCGGCAAACTCCACTTTTACAATCGAGGAAATAAATATGAAAGATTAAAATCCCTGCTAGTTTGTTTGGGTTTGTTTGGGTTCCCTGAATATTAGGATTATTTTCATAATCTAACCTTTTCAAAAGTAATTTTTCTCCAAGTACCCTAAATTCCCTATTCGAAATTACATTTTTTATTTTTGATGAATTTAATTTAATTTTCAATTAATTAAAAAAAAAATTAATTCTCAATTAATTAAACAAAAATTTTATTTATTAATTGAAATTTAATTTTAAATAATTTAATTGTAATTTTTTAAATTGAATTTTTCCCAATTACCCCAAAATCACAGACCTTTTTTCAAAACACAAGTTTGGAAAATCAGAAAAAAGGAAAAATTCAAAAAAAAATCCTGACATAACGGATCGTGTCGAACGCTGCTATAAAAGCGAAAGTATCTTTCGCCCTCGCGGAAGCTGCGAGCAGAATCGCGATAGCCCTTGCGCGAAGCGCAGCTGGATATAAATTCATGACGAACGTGCAGCCTCGGTCCAGAACTTACGAGACGGTTTTACGAATGGAAGCCGATTCGCTCGAGGGTCCAATCATCGAGATATCGCCCTTAGTCTCCCGCTCCTTTCCTCCTCCGCCCCTTTCCTCCCCGCTTCACTTTTTCACCGAGTTTTCGTTTCGAGGATGATAATAAATTAAAAATTACACCTACGCTCGAACCGAGCGTATGATCACATTTTGCCAGTCAAGGGATTGCTATTTTTCTCGCCCGATGTATCTCATCGCTGAAAATATAAATATTTTTTTTGTAATATTTATTCGATCGCGAATCGCGAGGAAACTCGAGACAAAAAAGCAACGAAACCCAAACAAACCCAAACGATTTTCGAAAGTGATAAAAATGTATTTTTAATCAAATATAAAATAAAAATAGAAAACTTTGATACGTCGATATGCAATAAACATTTTTTTACATGTAACCTGTAATCGAAGTGTTCTTGATTTCAAGAGCTGAAACATTTTTTTTTTTTCAACGAAAACGATAACGCCAGGATATCCAACGATAATTTCGTTGATGCAGGATCACATTTATTTTTCTTATCTCGGAGTGGACGCGTCGACGTCTTATCGAGAATTCGGCGGTTCTTTCGGAATGTTAAAAGCTCCTACCGGGAGTCACCGTAATAATCTAATAAATCTGTGGAACGTAATGCGATGCACTTACTTGGAGGTTATAACGAGGTTTCGTTAATCGAGCGAGCTACCCAAGGTAAAGTTTCCATTCGGTTGGTATCGATCCGAACCCCACCCGAAAAGAGTGCACACCTTCGATAAGGTCGAAATATTTTGAAGTACCATATTGCTCCGATGATATATTTTTTTTGAAAATCAGTTGAAAAAAACAACTGTCCAAACTGCTTTCCAAACCCAAACAAACCCAAACGATAAAAAATCATTAAAAAACCATGAAAATCACTTGAAAAAAACCACTTTCCAAACTGCTTTCCAAACCCAAACAAACCCAAACGACAAGAAACCATAAAAATCACCTGAAAAAAAACCACTTCCCAAACTGCTTTCCAAACACAAACAAACCCAAACGATAAAAAAACTATAAAAAACCATGAAAATCATTTGAAAAAAACTACTTTCGAAACTGCTTACCAAACCCAAACGAACCCAATCGATAAAAACCCATAAAAATCACGTGAAAAAAAAACCACTTTCCAAACCGAAACAAACCCAATCGAAACGATTTTCCAAAGTGCTGCGAGAGAAACTAAAACGCATGATCCGGAGTGGTAGAATCGTCTTATGAATAGAGCACATCGCATTGAGGATTCCCAGCGATTAGTGCGTCAGGAAATTCGCTTGTGCGATTCCGATGCAGAGTTAATTTGGATATGCTCTTGAACAGGAATGTTCGTTGGATATTCACTACGTACTCTTATGTATATATATATATACATGTATATCAAGGGTTCGCTGTTAATCCGCTTATTCAATTAACTAAAACCATAGTCTCGAGTTTCAGCGTAGCTGCCTTCACACAAAACGATCTCGAGAATTTCTCGCAGACGAGACGATATGTCTGCTACGTAGAACGTCATACTATGAAATATTCGTATACTCGTATGCATAATTGTCGGTACGTCTCGATTCGAAGTTTGCCCGATTGACCGTGACACTAATTCGATTAATATGATATGCCTGACACATTCCTCATTTTCAAATGAGCTTCTATGCATTTGGACGTTTATAGACGTTTGTAATATACGTGAGTGGAAAGCAGGTTCGAGATCGTGCATTTCTAGGTAATTTCTAGGTAATTATGCACAACTGGAGCAAAATCCAAATTTCGATGGAATTAAAAAAAAAAACAAAATGAATTCTGATCAATGTTCAGTCCCGGAAACATTTAAAAAAAAAAACGATAAAATAAATTTTTAACCGTTTTCAGTCCCGTTTCGAAAATCGTGTTTTCTTGAGACTCTTCATGGCGACTGAGCGAAATGACGAAAGTTTTTATTTTATTTTTGGATTCGGGAAAGCTTTTTCTATAAATTCTCCCACGTCTTCAAAAATTCCGAAAATGCTTCATTTTTATTCCTATTTTATTTCCGGAAGATAAAAATCCCTAATTGGAGAAATTTACGTTAAAAAAAAATGCATTTAAATTGGATGGAATCGAAAGTTATACTTGATTTTTTTCCTCTCGTGGAATTCACCGAATGCAGCAATCTGATTAAACCTAATATAATTAAATTAAAAAAAAAACTGCCTCAACTTTTCTGGTCATTCTAGGTAACCACGTGAAACAGTGAATCTCTGGAAAAGCATAAAAGACAGTATGTCGCCCCGTCGCGTCGTCAAACGTTTCGTGGGGTTTAATTTAAAATGGCTGGAGCTTTGGAAAGTTGGTGGTGATTAACGTGGAAAACTAGATATATACATTCCGTAGAACAAAAGAGATTTTATTCGAGTCCGTTTTAAATTCTAATTGTACCTACAGCTGGCATTAAATTGCGACTTAATTGGATGGGTCTTATGATGGTTGGAGTTTAAAATTACACGAGGACAAATTCACAAACCCAAACAAATTTTAATTCAGAAAGTTCAAAAATATGACGATTAAAAAAAAAATATATATTTTTTCGACGATTCATTCCTAGTTGTACGAGGGTGTAAATTTAATTGCAACCGCACGATTCGATAAAACTGATAACGCGAGTGTCACGTGACTGTATAGTTCACGATTAATCCACTAATGGGATCGTACTACGTCTTTCCATTCTCGATCGATTCTCGATTGGCCCCCCCCCCCCCCCCCCCTCCCCCATCCCCCTCAAAGTATTCACGAGCAACCCGATTGAGTCGCGTTTAATTGGCGACCGTTGATACAACGTTGGGCATTCCTACCAGGGGGAGAGAAAGTGCATGAGTTTGGTCGGTGTAATGGCTGGCTGAGTAATTATTCGAGAACGAAGGAGAGAGAAAGAGAGAGAGAGAGAGAGAGAAATACATAGAAATGAAGGGAATAGGCACCAACCAAAGGGATAAGCTCAATTCGTTGATCAAATAGCTGAATCCTGTCCGTGCGCAGACTTAGTACTGAATCGGTGATGCAAACCCATACAGTCGAAGAAAACGAGCGTTCGAGGGTGAACACGTTGATCATCGGATTCGAGAGTCGATTATACGGTTCCCTATAACGATTTACGGGAGCGGTGGCAAATACCACGCTGTAATTTACTACGGGGCTTCGAAAAAGACAGAAGAGACGACGGACCAGTACGAGAGATGAGAGGGGTTGGGAGGAGGGGGGGGGGGGGGGTTGTAGTCTCCGGCTAGTAAACGACTCGTGCAACTCAGATCTGGTGTCGAAACGCTCGTACTAATTACTGTCGAATCGTTTCGGTCTTTGGATATACGTGACGAGGATATTGGGGTTCTATGGCCAGTTTTATTCGGTCTAGTTGAAACACAATATTTTTGCTAGCTAAAAGTCATTAGCTAAAACTCAAACTGAAATTGACTAAAGGATGGGTTACCTAAAATTCGGTAGCTAAAGGTAAAACTAAAACTCACTAGAAAAATGGGTTACCTAAAATTCGGTAGCTAAAGGTAAAACTAAAATTGACTAAAAAATGGGTTACCCAAAATTCGGTAGGTAAAGTAAAACTAAAACTCACTAGAAAAATGGTTTACTTAAAATTCGGTAGCTAAAGGTAAAACTAAAATTGACTAAAAAAAGGGTTACCTAAAATTCACTAGCTAAGAATAGAACTAAAACTCACTAAACAACGGTTTACTTGAAATTTACTAGCTAAAACTTAAATTAAAACTCATTGAAAAATGGGTTATCTAAATTTCACTAGCTAAAACTAAAACTAAAATTGACTAAAAAATGGGT
Organism: Ophioninae sp. B BG-2022a; assembly: GCA_030522765.1. NCBI lineage: Eukaryota > Metazoa > Arthropoda > Insecta > Hymenoptera > Ichneumonidae > Ophioninae sp. B BG-2022a. The sequence goes on from JAPYZJ010004920.1 coordinate 10,728, forward strand.
TATCTAAAATTCGGTAGCTAAAAGTAAAACTAAAACTCACTAGAAAAATGGGTTGCCTACAATACACTAGCTAAAACTAAAACTAAAACTCACTAAAAAATGGGTTACCTAAAATTCACTAGCTAAAACTAAAACTAAAACTCACTAAAAAATGGTTTACCTAAAATTCACCAACTAAAACTAAAACTAAAATTGACTAAAAAATGGGTTACCTAAAATTCACTAGCTTAAAACTAAAACTCACTAAAAACCGGTTTACTTGAAATTGACTATCTAAAACTTAAATTAAAACTCACTAAAAATCACTAGTTAAATCCAAAAACGCGATGATTTTGATTAAGCAAAAAAAAAAAATGATTCTATTGATTCCATTGATTCTATTGATTCCATTTCGTGATGAAAAGTCACCCAACGACGGTGGATCGTGAAGATTAGTGTTCAATAGCTTCAACGTATACCAGATGAACATTCCAATTGGCAAAGGAAAGCAATAACATCTCTTATCAGAGTTATGCCACTGGAGGATTCCAAAGTCGTTTTTTGCCCACCTCGGGGCAACGTTGAAGGCAATACGCGACAAAGGAATGGTGTGTACTCTCGACTGGCCATAATAGCCGACAGGAAGCCGAAGTTTCATTCAACGGCGTTTAATGGATGGGCTCGTGCATCGACGTATTAGCTGGTGGAGAAACGATCGGGGGAAATTGTGGCGCCATCGTTATAAGAGGCTCGCTTTATGCCCTTTTGTTCGGTAGGTAACGATATCGTGGGTATAACCACGAAAGAACGATAGTCCCTCGTTCGCTTCGTTTGTCTTCTTTTTATTTCAATGTGTAACAGTCCTGACACTGAATTTATAGCTACGGCCCTCTGAGTAGCCACTGTTCATTACGTAAGCCGCGCGGAGCCAATTAAAATTTCGGCTCCCAAGGCACGCGATTGCACCAGTGCTCTTTTTTCCTCTTTTTGTTTTTCTTCTTTTTTATTCCTTTTCCACTATGAGCCCGGAGGCCCTTGCGGACCGTAAAAGCGAGAATATCCCTTGCAAGAAAAAATATGAACAAGGGACCGACTGGCTCTGGGGACTAAAAAAAAGAAGATCGGAGTCTCGTTAAGCTACAACGCAACATAGACCATGGAGACTACTGCAACGATCAGCAAAAAAAGAAACAATATTTCAAAGTTTGAAAATTCATTTTGTCGGAATAGGTATTAGGTAAGATTATTGGAAAGTACTTGTTTAGAGATCGACCCTGGAAAGATGGCGGAACAGGAAAGAAACGTGGAGGAAATTTGAATAGGGAGAAATAGGAAGGGGACAGGTAAAAGCGCTAACAGCTCGTACCAGGCAGGAAGAAATCAATATCAAATATATATATATATATATATAAATTTAAGAAAATAATTCTAGCTGAGCTGTGGATTCGCGTTTTATTACACTTAATCTCTTGATTCGTTGATGACGATGCATCTCGAGAGAAATGCAGATCGCGGAGTTGAACTTCCCGACTGACCGATCTGCACGTTCCATCGAGCATTTTATTGTACCGGCAGTCACGAAGTTTTTCGTTTCTAAGCATCGCTTACGTGAACGTAAATGATATGTATATATATATATATACAGCCTTGGCCAAAAGTATTAGGCATCCAATAATTTTTCTATCCGGACGAAAAATCGAATTCCTCGGCGAAAAAAAATCGTAAAAATTTGTTGAACAAACGAAACTGAAGCTGATAGTAACCTCTAGGAACGTCTGATCTCTAAATTTCGGGATCACCATTTTTCAAAGTCTAGCAAGCGATTATGCAAAGTACGAAAACAGTGGAAAATTCCGTAATTTTCGAAGTGACGTACC
>JAPYZJ010004921.1:0-12581 GCA_030522765.1 Ophioninae sp. B BG-2022a
ACACGATAAATTATCATACGACAAAACATCACACGACAGAATATCACACGACAAAATATCACACAACAAAACATTGCTTGGTAGCATGACATAATATTACACGACAAAACATTATTCGGTAGTATGGTATAATATCACACGATAAATTATCATACGACAAAATATCACACGACAAAATATCATCGCCAAAATTTCACCGACATAATATCACACGACAAAAAATCATTGTTTGGTAGCATGACATGATATCCCACGACAAAAAATCATTGTTTGGTAGCATGACATAATATCACACGACAAAAAATCATTGTTTGGTAGCATGACATAATACCACGCGACAAAAAATCATTGTTTGGTAGCGTGACATAATATCACACGACAAAATATCACACGACAAAACATCATTGTTTGGGTTTGTTTGTGTTTCTTTGTGTGTATTTGTATGTTCATTTGGATTTGTTCGTTTCTAGCCTTCCTGGGATATTTTATCGTCGTGATGTTTCGTCGTATGATATTTTGTCGGTAATATTTTGTCCTTGATATTTTATCGTGTTATCAAGTGACACAGAACCCTTCAGTGTCTTTTAGCTTATCATTGATGAGTCAGCCATTTCAGCCAGTCATTACGTGTCCATCATACATAAGTATTAAAAACAATTCTCAACAATCTATCGACAAAAAAATTCGTCTACTCGATCTGCCAACATGACGATAATGGTGTACTCTCAGCTTTGGAAGATATCAAGGACTTTTATGAAAGAACCAAGGTAAAAAGATCTAGGACTTGCCTTAGGTAATCCCTGGACGCCATGGACTCCCATGACATGGCTGATGCTCTTCTGTCCCGTTCTTTATTTCTTTCAGCGATCGCTCGTTGACGATGATCCGTCTCGTCAGGATCCTCGTTGTCGTAATAACTGTGATGGCTACTTATGCCTCTTCTTTCGCGACGTTCCTCTTTCTTGGCCTCACGGTTAGCCTCTTCGTCTTCGGTTTGATCGGGTCTCCAACGCCAGTCTCATCTCTCCCCGACCATCCCGGACGTACCATTATCTCGTCCACCAACACCTCCACACCTGCATGCCACGCTCAGGCAATACATGATGGAATCGCACCTTTCGCCACGCGTCGTCTCCACTCTTGGGCTTTCTGATGGCAAGCTCGTGATCTCTTTCACCTCTCCTTTTTTTTTAACTATTCCTATCAAGAATTCTTTTAGATTTCCGAAATTTAAAAAACTCCGGCTTTTATCGAACGAAGATTTTTCGATCAGGTCCAACCTTTTTTTTTGTCACTTGGTTGTCAATTTAATGACGGAAATCGGATACTTGTCGAAATCTCTGCAACACTGAATATTTTTTTCACTGATGTTATCAGCTGTTGGCAAAATTCCGAATGAATTATGGAAACCCTAATACTTTTGTTACGTCACGATAATAGAGATCCTATCTAGGGATATTTGTACCCTCTAGGGATATTGTCACAGATCCGGTCCAATTCGAAGTAGGATCCTGTTTGCTCTATCAAGATCTAGTTCAACATCGATTCGGACACGGAAGTGAAATGTATATAGCTCGCAAATTGGATTCCAATAGGGATCGCCATTGGAATCCAATTGCTGAATCGGTAGTTTGATATTATATCACAGAACCCAAACAAAATAGTACACGACAAAACATCATTGTTTGGGTTTGTTTGGGTTTGTTTGCGCGTGTTTCGGTGTATTTGTATGTTCATTTGGGTTTATTTGTTTGTGGAGTAACTGAGGATATTTTATACAGGAAATGTCAATGTTCTGTCCAGGAAAACATATTGAGATACTCCTGGTCTGTTCCGTGAAAATACTCGATAAGTCGCATTAGCCAAACCAAGACCGGGACATATGTAAAATCGGAAATGTCTAATCACATTTCTGCATTGAAAAGGGATATCATTACTCTTGAAAAAATATTTCAATCGGAATTGATGTTTAACGGCATGACGAACACACTTTCGTCCACTTCGAAATTTTGAAACAACTATTCTTTCAACCGGCTGAACCAATCAGTATGAAATTTGTTGTGTGCATTTAGGACGATGGCACCGAGGGTCTCCTGCTCATCATTTCGGATAAAAATGTTTCAGTCTTGAGAAATATCGACGAGAAACCGAGAACACGATTCCGTCCACTTCGAACTTTTAAAAGCACTATTCTCGCAAACGGCTGAACCAATCGGTACGAAATTTGTTGTGTGCATTCAGGACGATGGCACCAAGGGCTCTCCGGTCGGCATTTTGGATGAAAACGTATCATTCTTGAGAAATCGCGGTTTAAAACGTTTCGACTATCTTTCTCGCACTCGTGTGTCACGTGGTTATGTTCGTCATGCCCTTAAATACAGCGTTTCATTGGCGTAGCCAATATTTTGTCTCGCCGCTTCCTGGCTATGCGTCAATGTGTATACGCCGAATCGACCAGGGGATTAGGAAGAGTCTCTTGGTGTTCCGGAGAGCGAGCTTCGAATTCCTCTATCGAGCTCTTTTACCAACCATCGGGCGTCCGAAGCATCGATTTTATCGGCTTTCTATTTTCGGTTAAGGACTAGACGAGAGTTAGAGAAGAGAGTACGTTTTAGTATACACAGTCGTATACCAACCGCGGTGCTTATTCTTCGGATGGCTCGCGACTACAAGAGCTGTAATACGGAAGAGCAGATTGCTCATACTGTATATCGTGTATCGGCTGAACGATATTTTCAGCCGGCCTGACAATCGATTGCAGTTTATCTGTACTGTCTATTATTATGTTTTTTCTTTCTTTTTTTTATTCGTCAACCGAGACAAATATATACGGAGGATACGAAATCAATACTTTGACTCGTCTTTGCTTCTCTCTCATTCCTCTCTCTCTCTTTTTTCGGATGAGTTTTTCGGTGATGGTTGATTTTCATAATCATAAAATCATAATTTTATAAAATTATGAATCATAAAATCATAATTTTATACGGTTTTCATTGATTTTTTTTTATTTTTATGTTTATATATTCATTTATATTTTCTCTATATCCTTATCTGTAAATTATTATTGTTATTAATAATAATAACCATTTATTATGGTTATTATTATTATTATTATTATTATTATTATTGTTATTATAATTTTATTATTATTTTATATTGTTTTTTACTGATTTATTGCGATTAGTTTGTTATATTTTTTAGTTAATTTAGGTAAATCTTTTTTTGTTTTTATATTACTATTTTGTACACATTGCCTTATAGCGTGCTAAAGCATAATAAATATATTTATCTATCAATCTATCTTTTTTTCGTCCTTTGGAAAATCACGTTAATTTTTTTCATCGACTGTCCAAAATCCGAGGATTGATTTTTTTCAATCGGCAAATTGCTAATTAAGAATTCTATGATAGGATTTTAATTGAGATTATATTCTCAAGGTATCGAAGGAAAATCGAGATTTTCCGCTACTCCCCCGTTTATCGAGGGATAAAACGGCCATATTTTTTTTCAGCACACTTTTCATCCCCGAGCCATGAAAAAAGAGTAACAAAGATCACGATAGTCGGAATAAAGAGAAAAAAGGAAGCCGCGAGCAACTTCTCTCTAACGGGGTGAGAAATCTCCCTCGACTCCTCGATCCACTCCCTCTCTATTCAACCCCAACGATATCACGCCTATACATGTATATAGTTGAAAAGATGCTCGTTCCGAGGAGGAATCGTTTCAAGGAATTTTCCAATAATATAAAAATGATTTTTCCTTTCACGGTCACTACAAGCCACTACTGCCTCGACGATCCCATCTCGATACATCTTATTTCCAACGTCCCTTCCTTCGTGCAATCATTCAGGCGTCCTCTATTTTTCCAATTCTATAAAGACGCGAGAAATTATCTCGTAAATTTTTTTCACTCCATTGTTGTCGATTCGAAATTTTTACCACTTCCGTATAAAGCGAAGAATTAATTTCAATGATAAAGAAGGAGGCTTAATCTTTTATCTTGATTGCGATGTTGAAAAAAATTTTTAAAAAAAGTTTCAGCGAAAAAAATAATTGAAATTGTACTTTTGTAAATGACGTACGAAATATTTAAGATACGTAAATCCAAAAATAAATTAAACGTATTGCTGCATGTATATTAAAAAATCGTGAAGATTCTTGAAAATTTGAGGGATACAGTAATTAATATATTAATTATGTTAGAATTTAACTTCAATTATTATCAGAAGGGGTAAATTAATATTTTTAAATATCCATACATCATTGAATTTGGAATTTTCGAGCCTAAATATGTACTCCGTAACCTCAACTTGTATATCCTCGATTCCCCATCTTGTAGCAACTTTTATTAATTACTTAACATCTTTATTTACATCGTTAATTTTTCAATTTATATAATATTAATTATCTTTTAATTTTTTCTGTGACGTATTTAATTATTTGCATAATTAACTATTACTATTATTAATCACAACTATTATTTCGTTAGAATTAAGTATGCAATTTTTTACTTCCTTCTATTGGCAAGCCTGATTGACAACATTTAATCTTGAAATAATTCCAAACATGAATAATTCATGAATTAATTAAGATTCGATCTTAAATAATTTAATTTCCTCATAAGTGCTAATTAATCATTTTTGTAGAAAGATAAACATGTCCAACGGGCATCACTATAAAATGGCACAAAATATAAAAAAAACATTTCCGCAAACGCGGCCATTTTTAGTACTTTGGCAGATGGAGAAATTTACAGTGGTCTCGAGCAAGGCTCTTTTTTCTTCCCTTGTTTTTTTTTTTGGCAACCGCAATAGCTTGGTCTCTTGACCCAATCCTTGGATGAGATAAGGTCGTACTATGGAACACCGAACGAACTAGAGGCCCAGCCACATTGCGGTATTCAGCACGGCTCCATAAGGATTCTCTCTTTCGTGCCGTGAATTAAAATTAGTCCGTTACGTGTGTAAAGGTCCAGAGAAAAGGGTGAAGGTACGGAGAAAGATAAGGGTGGGAAAAGGGTCGCAGGAATTTTGCGACCTATAAATTTAAATCTTTTTCAGTACAATTTATATATATATGTATATATATGCACACACTCATAAACACATATACGTATATGGGGAATTCCATGGCGATTCGACCTGGGTCTGAACCGTCACCTCTCCGATTTGACCCGTGATTTTTTATGTTATTCTACAATCTCTGAAAGGCACTCGAGAATTTTTTCAGATTTTTTTGGAACGATTTGACTTCACAATATTTTTTATAAACAAAAAATCAACGCTCAAATTTAAAAATCGGAAAAAAATCACAAAAATCTTGTGTCAGATATCAAACACTGTGAGGGTTGAGAAAAAGTGGGCGCGTGTTTAATTTCGATTTGGATATTTGATTTTGGATTTTATGATTTTTCAAGAAATCACAAAAATCCTGTGTCACATATCAAATCACTGTGAGCGTTGGAAAAAAATGGGCGCACGTTTCGTTTGACCTAGAGCACGCATTTTTAGAAAAAAAAAATTTTGAAAAAAACAATTTTTTAAATAGAATTAATAGCCCACAAAACCAAAAAAATTCTTTAAAAAATCTGAAAAAATTCTGGTCAATTCTACATGATACCTATCATGTAATTTTTTTCCTCTTTAACTTTTTCTTATTTCTCGTCTTTCATTTTTTTAAATCCTTTTTTCGAAAAAAGAGCGTTGTAAGCCAAACGAAACGAGCGCTAACTTTTTCTCTTCCCTTCTCAATGCTCACAATGTTTGATATATGACACAGGATTTTTTTTATTTTTCTTTAATTTTTAAATTTGGACGTTAATTTTTTGTTTATAAAAAATATTATGAAGTCGAATCGTTCCGAAAAAATCTGAAAAAATTCTCGAATGCTTTTCAGCGATAGTAGAATAACATAAAAAATCGTGGGTCACATCGGAGAGGTGACGGGTCAGACCCAGGTCGAATCAGCATGGAATGCCCCATATACTTCGTAAGTTGCCTTGACGAATGAAATGGCGAACTGCGCCCTTGGTGAACATCTACGCCCTACAGTCTCGAGGCACGGCCATTAAAAATACGGATATACCTAATGATCATTAGAGCTATTCTTAATTGTTTTCTCTTTTCCTCCTTTTTCTGTCAGTACTTGACATATATGTTGAATCATTAAAGATAATGACAGTTATTTTATTTTCAATTACAGTATTCGTCAATATTTAATTTATTAATTATTTTTCACTCATTTATTTGATTCTAAATTTTTTTTTGTTATCATGTATTTTTCAGTCATGTTTTATACATTTTTTTTTTCCATTATTCCGTAGCCAAAAACTCTTTCGAATTGTTTTTTCAATTTTTTTTCGGTCACTTAATCTACTCGTAATTTTTTTTTCTGTTATGTATTTTGAATTTTTATATTCTCTATTTCACTTTCCAAATTCTTTTTTTTATCAATTACTGTATATCTAAGCACCTTTTCGATGATGTTTTGTTTCAATAATTACTTTTTCGAATTATTTGGATTCCAATTTATTACTCAATTACTTATTCGCAGGATTTTCATCGATCATGGATTCTGATCTATTTATAGAATCGTCCACTGTAATTGCAAATTCTTTAGGTGCATGTTTTATTCAACCCCTCAAGGTACTCTTTTTTTTTGTCGTACCTTTTCTCATTTCTCCCGTCAAACAAAGGCCATGAGTAAGACAGGCCTGATACGTGATTTATCTTTCGGTTCGTTCTCGGGAGGGCACGCACACTCGTGTACTTTCGTATAGAAATGTGAAGGTACTTGTCGCGGTGTGTGTGTTTTGATACGCTGGGTCGCGACGCCGTTGAATTTCAACGTCGTTCATTTTTCCACCCCTTAGATTAAGGGCATGGCGAACATTAACCACGTGCCACACGAGTGCGAGAGAGATAGTCGAAACGTTTCAAACCGCGATTTCTCAAGAATGAAACGTTTTCATTTAAAATGGCGACCGGGGGACCCTTGGTGCCATCGTCCTGAATGCACACAACAAATTTCGTACCGATTGGTTCAGCCGTTTGAGAGAACAGTGCTTTTAAAATTTCGAAGTGGACGAAGGCGTGTTCTCGGTTTCTCGTCGCGTTTTCTCGAGAATGAAACATTGTTATCAAAAATGGCGAGCAGGAGGCCCTTGGTGCCATCGTCCTGAATGCACACAACAAATTTCGTACCGATTGGTTCAGCCGTTTGATAGAATAGTGCTTTCAAAATTTCGAAGTGGACGAAGGCGTGTTCTCGGTTTCGCGTCGCGATTTCTCAAGGATGAAACATTTTTATCAAAAACAGTGAGCCCTCGGTGCCATCGTCTTAAATGCACACAACGAATTTCGTACCGAATTTTCAAAAATCGATTAAAAAAAAACTATCGCTATGCGCCAAAAATCCTTTTACACACTACCTTCTATCGTCATAAAGATGGTCTCTACCAAATGTCAGACAAATCGGAGGTAGCAGCTATTCGGAAGTTCAGTCACAATTTCGAAGTGGCGTGACGAACACGCCTCCGTCCACTTCGAAATTTTGAAACGACTTATCTCTGAAACGGCTGAACCGATCGGCACGAAATTTGTTGTGTGCATTCAGGACGATGGCACCGATGGTCCCCCGGTCGCCATTTTCGATGAAAATGTTTCATTCTCGAGAAATAGCGGTTTAAATCGTTTCGACTATCTTTATCGCACTGCTGTGTCACGTGGTTAATGTTCGTCATGCCCTAAAGCAAGAGATACATACGACCCGAGTCAATTCCTAGTGTCCGTGTCTACGTACTTCGAAGTTTCGCTCCCCTCGTATGTTATTTCCCATGGAGTCTTGCCTTTCGAAGTTCACTGATAGTCCTTCAATTTGCGCAAATTTCCGATCGAACAATGAATACTCGAATCCAATAATACTCCAGTTGGTGGGTTTCGGTTTGTACCTCGAAATTCACCGATGCTCTCGTTTGATTGTTGTTTCAAGATTTTCACGAATTTCCACTCAATAAACCATTCTATCAAACTTCGATTTTCTCAATGACAAAAAATTCTTATCACACTGCAAACGTCTTTTTTTATGTTTTCTCGGCAGAAACTATAGAACGTATCGATCGAAAGGGACGATAGCAGAAATTCCTTTCGAACGTCAATATTATACCGTCTCGTATTTCCAGACTTGATTATCGCGATAATTGGGTATTCGATTGATTTCACGATTCAATATTTCAGTTTGTTGCGGATCGTGATGCTGCGCATAATGGAAAATATGATTTTCAATAACGCTTCCTCGTTAATAATTTTTATTAGTAGTTGACGTGCCTATTGAAAAACTCGATAATTTCATTACGTTTTTTCGACGATCCTAATTTTTTTTTCATCTTCAACGAATTCAAAATCAATGAATGAGTTGTATCGAGGAACCCAAACAAACCCAAACAAAAACCAAGCTCACTTTTGTTTCAAACCCAAACAAACCCAAACAACTTAAATCCATCCTCGTCGAAATTATTCTCGATGAGTTTCGTGATCGAAATAGATTCTTTATCATCAACGAGCACTTTGGAAAAACAATCGCGATTTTACCCATCGCGATCAATCATCCAAGTAAACGCCAATCCTCTGGCAATTAAATTATTCGCAGCCCCGTTCTTTCCACTGATCTCAAATACGAATCAAATTTGACATATCCAACTATTTTCGTCAAACCAAACAAAAAAAAACCAACACTTGGATGATGAACAATAGATATCAAAAAAAAAAAAATGTTCGAGCACGTTCGATGGGAATTGAAAATTCCTGAACTGGATTAATAATCCTGCGAGTGATAAGAAAAGAAAAAAAAATTTCGTATGGATCCACATAAGCCTGTCTGTCCTAACAAATCGTACGAAAATCGTATGACGTATACATACGTGCAAATATTGTAAATTATTTATCGAGCACGATTCCGTGGTGGAAAAAAAATTGGCGAAATATATATATATAGTGAAATAAATGGGAATGATAAAATATTTGGTATTAGCGCGGATTCGCGAGATTCAACCGACGATGGTCGGGGCAGAACTGTCGCGCCCGAGCCGCAGCAGCCCGCAACACACGACCCCCCTTAAACCCACCCGTTCTACACGATCTCGTTCTCTCTCTCTTCCTCTCTCCCACTGTGCTCCACTGTTGGGGGATGATGTCGTCGGAGGTGCTGCTGCTCCTGGCACCAACCCCTGCATCCATCCCTCCGTATCTCTCACTCTCCCTTCTGATATTCCTTGCCCTCTCTCTTGCCTCGCCAAGCTTCACCCACATCTCGTTATCCTACCCACCCCCTCTTCATCCCCTTGCACCTCCATCCGTGCCCTCCCAGCCTTGCGACCCAGCTCTTTTCGCTACCATCGGTAAACTTCTTAAGCCGTTGAAGGTGTGTCGAAACACTACTCCACTGGCCCTTCCGCCATTGCCCCACGATCCTCGTGATTTTTTTACGCACGAAACGATTTTATTTGTTAATGTACGATTTTATTTGTTACTGTACGATTTTATTTGTTACTGTACGATTTTATTTCTTACTGTATGATTTTATTTGTTACTGTACGATTTTATTTGTTACTATTCAATTTTATTGATTACTATGCGATTTTATTTATCACTATACGATTTTATTTATTACTATTCGATTTTATTTATTACCATACGATTTTGTTCGTTACTATTCGATTTTATTTATTACCATACGATTTTATTTATTACTATACGATTTTATTTGTTTCTATACGATTTTATTTGTTACTATACAATTTCATTTATTACTATTCGATTTTAATTATTACCATACGATTTTATTTGTTGCTATACGATTTTATTTATTATTATACGGTTTTATTTGTTACAATACGATTTTATTTATTACTATTCGACTTTATTTGTTACAATACGATTTTATTTATTACTATTCGACTTTATTTGTTACTATACGATTTTATTTATTACTATACAATTTGATTTGTTACTATACGATTTTATTCATTACTATACGATTTTATTTATTACCATACGATTTTATTTGTGACTATACGATTTTATTTATTACTATTCGACTTTATTTGTTACTATACGATTTTATTCATTACTATACGATTTAATTTATTACTATACGATTGTATTTATTACCATACGATTTTATTTATTACTATACGATTTTTTTGTTACTATACGATTTTATTTAATACTATACGAATTTATTTGTTACTATACGAATTTATTTATTACTATACAATTTTATTTATGACGATACGATTTTATTGATTACTATACGATTCTATTTATTACTATACGATTTTATTAATTACTATTCGATTTTATTTGTTACATGCTTGTCAGTACTCTCGTATTTGTTAATACGAGATATTTTTCGAGCATGTATTTGATTATAAATATTTAGTGGAATAATTAATAATAATTAGTTTAATATTATTATTGTTACTCTGGTATGAGAAAAAATTGGAGAATAAGTTACGTGAATATGTAAGAGGTTGTACAGCATGTGAAGAGTTGCAATGAAAAAATCTTTAAACGAGACAGCACTTCGATAATGTCAAAAACGTTTAGTTTAATACAAAAAGCCTGCACGAGATTTGGAAGTGTACCAATAAATGCATGTTATTAATATTATTACTAAAATTAAATTAAATTTTTATGCATTTTTTAAATACAATTTATATATCGCTTTCAGTCCCATTACAAAACATCGTTTTTTCACTCTATTGAAAATGACAAATTTTGTGTCAACTAAGCAGCACTTTCGGGAAGTTTTACTTCTCTGATTCGATTGGAAGAAAAGTGTAGCTGAAACGAATGTTTATTGAAGTTTACAGTGACGATGCTCCAACCGATAAATCGTGTAAAGAATGGTTTCGACGTCTCAAAAACGTTGATTTCAATTGTGAAGACAAATGTCGTCCTGGACAGTTATAAAAATACGAAGTCAATAAACTGGAGGCGAGAACCTGGTGAGTCCATTACAGGCCATCAGAATAGACTAAGGTACCTGACCCATGTAAGGCCCACTTTATTTGTTTTTAAGTAAAAAAAACTATGAGTTTTTAAATAAAACAAAAATGTTTATTCAATAATTTATTCAATAATCAACGTATTAATAATAATTTTGGTTCAGAAAATAATGTAACACTATTAACTATGAGCTTTTTTTTAAAAAGCGTTTTCTTGGCCTTGTTCAGACCACTGTTTCTTAATAAGGCCATACTCGTTGTAACTTCGTACAAAAAATTTAAAAAATATATAATCTTCAATTTTAAACTTAAATTTCGATAACAACATGTATATTGCTGATAAACCACTACATATAATTAGAATAAAGATTCACTAAGTACGATTGAAAACATTTTTTGTTTTCGAAAATTTTCGTACGTTGAAATTGAATAAACGCTTAAGGTACCTGACCCATGTTAGGCCCACTTTTTTGTTTTTAAGTACAAAAACAAACTACGAATTTTGAAATAAAACAAAAATGTTTATTTAATCATTTATTCAATGATCAACGTATTCATAATAATTTTAGTTCAGAAAACAATGTTTACCATTAACTATAAGCTTTTTGAAAAAAAAGCGTTTTCCTGGTCGTGTTCAGACCACAGTTGAGACGTTACTACTGAATTAGATTTTATTTTTATTGAAGCCAACGAGAACGTGTAGTATCGATTAGATAACGATCAAGATTTCTGTCTAAGTGCCGTCAATGTTTTTCCGGATGTGATTGCTGTATGTGACAAGATGAAACTATCGCCCTGACCAACTTGATCCAACCAGAGTTCTCGTCTCTCTCTCTGTCTCTCTCGCTCTCTGGCTCTCGAGACACCCTCTTACAACGGAGACGTTCGAGTACATGGACTCCTTTGGCGATCACGCCTCGACGCTCTCGGGGCGTTTTCTTCGCCACTTTCATCTCCATTGAATTCGCGTTCACACTGGTATCCTGTAGTTGACGTTATCGTCATCGGTTCCTACTTCGCTTCGATAAAAGCTTTCGTAACCGCTGCTCTGTACGTCCTCATAAGAGAAAACCGGAAGAAGAGAAAAAAGGGATTAAGATATATATATATATATATTATTATTATGGTTACACTGCTTTCACAATTCTCGGCTTCAGCCGGTTCCTATGAATATTCTACTGACTGCTGTCAAGTAGAATATTCTCATAAACTGGTAACAAATAGAACTTGGTGAGGTCATAATTAGTTGCATCGCTTTTATCCCTGATGTTATTGTTGGCGTCCACGAAATTCCCCGCTTCGTCAGTGCTCAGAAACTTTCTCACAAGGTGACATGTCTCGAGGATAACCGCCTTCTGCATTTCTTCATACGTCTGCTCCGGGAGCCCAATGGTGTGCAGGGCACCGCTGAGTTGTTTCGGTATCACTCCCGTCGACGATAGGACGATTGGGACTATCCTAACGGTGTCCATCCTCAACAGGCGCTTTATCTCCATGGCAAGGTCCGCATATTTCGCAATCTTTTCGCGGATCGTCGCCTCCACGTTGTTCGTGTTTGGTACTGCAATATCAATCA
>JAPYZJ010004922.1:0-15628 GCA_030522765.1 Ophioninae sp. B BG-2022a
AATAAACCCAAACGAACCCAAACAAACAACCAAGAATTTAAATAAACCCAAACGAACCCCAACAAACAACCAAGAATTTAAATAAACCCAAACGAACCCAAATACACAACCAAGAATTTAAATAAACCCAAACGAACCCCAACAAACAACCAAGAATTTAAACAAACCCAAACGAGCCCAAATACACAACCAAGAATTTAAATAAACCCAAACGAACCCCAACAAACAACCAAGAATTTAAACAAACCCAAACGAACCCCAACAAACGACCAAGAATTTAAATAAACCCAAACGAACCCCAACAAACAACCAAGAATTCAAACAAACCCAAACGAACCCCAACAAACAACCAAGAATTTAAACAAACCCAAACGAACCCAAACAAACCTCAAAACAACGATAATAATTGCAACAATAAACTACAATAATGACAAGAATAATGTCACCCTAATACCGATGATAAAACCGAGGACATTCTATCGAAAACAATAATTAACCCAAACAAACCCAAACAATCACATTATTACGATAATAATACCTACAACGATAAAAAAAAACGACATTTCAATGATAATATCATAATTACCCTTTCCCCAACTAATTCAACCAATTTCGCGGTTTCCAAGGTAGCCCTGATAGCCCGGACCACGGATCGTCCGAAATCCACTACTCTCCTTATTGATACGTCAAATTCCAGTGTAGGACGCGTTCAACTCACCGGATAAGCCGACGGGCCGTCGAAGCTTCTTTTTTCGCGGTCATATACACGTCAGATGCAGAAGTATATTTTCGTTGCGAGGGGGATGAAAGAGGGTGGAAAAAAAAAACGAAAAAAATGGACGTGCCGGACCGTCGGGGTAAATCTGGATTTTTCTCTGTGTGGAAAATGAGGAAAACTCGTTTCACCAGTTTTCCCCATTTTCCACACCGAGAAACCTCGACGTACACGTGCTCGCGCATAAAAACATCGAAACCTTCGATCGAGAGGGATGAAAACGAAGAGGGGATGAAATTTCGCTGAAGGGTGAGTACAAGGGGCTGGAGACAGAGGGGGGAGGGGGAGGAACGACCAACTTAACTGGGGTGGTTTTAGGTCCGCCATTCAATTTATCGATGGATTGACAGCTCTGTTAGGCCCTTGTTACCTTCGCCCTTCTCTTTCCTCGACTCACCTTCCTTCGCTTCAACATACGTCCACGCACCCCCTTAAAAAACGTCCGCCATGTTTACTCATCCGGAAATGGTATTTTTTCGAGTTGGGCATTTTTTTTTGGGCGGTCAGGGATGGGAAAAGGGGAGGGGGGTCCAAGTCGAATTTCGTAATTAAAATTCGTTTCGGAATTTAAATTGGTATTTTTGATAATTGGTATTTTTTCGTATTTTTAAAATTTTATATTTTTTCGTAATTTCTAAATTTGGTATTTTTTCGTATTTTATAAATTTGGTGTTTTTTTCGTATTTTATAAAATTGGTATTTTTCGTATTTTTTGAATTTGGTATTTTTTAAATTTTGTATTTGTTCATAGTTTTTTAATTTGGCATTTTTCCGTATTTTTTAAATTTTGTATGCTTTCGAATTTTTTAAATTTTGTATTTTTTCGTATTTTTTAAATTTTGTATGCTTTCGAATTTTTTAAATTTTGTATTTTTTCGTATTTTTTAAATTTTGTATCTTTTCGAATTTTGTAAATTTTGTATTTTATCGTATTTTTTAAATTTTGTATTCGTTCGTAGTTTTTTAATTTGGCAGTTTTTCGTATTTTTCAAATTTTGTATTTGTTCATAGTTTTTTAATTTGGCATTTTTCCGTATTTTTTAATTTTTGTATGTTTTCGTATTTTTTAAATTGTGTATTGTTTCGTATTTTTTAAATTTGGCATTTTTTCGTATTTTTGTATCGGCCGATTTTTAAAATCAATATACCTCGTAAGACTTAACCCAACCGTTCAATAATCAAACGATAACTAAACCGCGAAAAATATTTGCCCTCTAAACCCAAACAAATTCACAAGAAACGTCCCGAGAGAATTTTCGTGAATTTTCATTGGCTAAGGAAAGATACGAAATGCATCGAGTGCAAACAAACCAGCTGATCGTTTTCCTCATCGGAGAAAATGAAAGCGTAGAGTTTCGTGGACAAAGAATTTAATCGGACAGTGACGCATCATCCGGCCTTTGGTCGCATCCGAAGTCATTCCGTCAATGTCCTCAGTCTCTATATCTCCCCAGATAAATAGTAACCATATTTGCCGACCAGTCAATGTCCAGTGTCTGGCTCGATAATTGATTCCAAATTTTGTCGAGAAACCCACAAATACAGAATGTCGAAATGATCGATGCCTTGGAATCCTATTACGATTTCCGTCGATTTTATTCGAGATAAGAGCGACGTTCCAATTTTTCAAAAACGCTTTTCTCAAAAACTATCAACTTTTTTCGAAAACCCCGAGTATTAGGTCCTACAGAATACTCAAATGCAGGGCATGATGCTTTTCGTTTTTGACAAAAATGATTAGGCTCCGAGAAACTTCGTTTTGAAAATTCGACTTTTTTCGCGAACTTTCAAACGCGTTTTTCTCGAAACACCATTTTTCGAAACGGTGACCACGATATTTCAAAAACTACTGCACCGATCTTGTTCAAATTTATACAGTATCTTTAATATATTATAAGCCAACGATTGAACTAGGATTATCATGATTGCTCCGGTAGTTTTTTTCCTACGAGCCAAAAACTTAAGAAAAAATTAGTAAAAAATAGAGTGTAATTTTCAAAATTGTATAAAAAAGTCAATTTTTGTAATTTAGAATTTACTCTTGTTCAATCGCTAGTCTTAAATATAAAGATTAAAATGCCGTTTGGTTTTTTGATTATAGATAAGCAGAACGGCCGCAATCTTGGTCACCGTCAAGCACCTCTTTTACTTTATGTCTTCCTATCGGCCACTATAACTTTTATTCTATTATATATTTTGACTTCAAAAAATTTGTAAAGCTTATTTAAATGTTAATAAAGATTATACAAAAATAATGAGCTTGATCATTTCGATAGTTTGTCCGTAAAAAATTATTGAAAAAGCCGTAAAAAACAGCTGAGAAACTAGAGATTTGCTCATTCAAAATGCAAAAAGAAATCTTTTGGATTAATAATTACAATAATAAAAATACAAAATTCAATATTTTGGAAAATAGAACGAGTTTTTCAAATTCTAATAATCGGGTGAATTTTTTTTTATTGATTTTTTGGTACTTTCATTTTTAAATCCATGAATTTGAAGAATGTTTATTTTTTTCGTTGGGAAAGTAGAGATAATCGGGTACTCGCGGACACGTACGCATTACACCCTAATTTTATATCGCAGATAAGATCTTCGGAGGGTAATAAAACGATGAAGGGGTGTGTGTGTGCTTTTCCACGTTTAGGCTTATTTCCCGAACGAAAGGAGAAGAGAGAAAGAGAGATGGAGAAAATCTAGGGATTTTCTTCATCCGCTTAAGGATGAGGGCGTTTGCCTTGCGTAAACTCGTCTCTAAAAAAATGTTCGAGTGGTAAAAGTGCTTGTTCCGTAAAGAGTAATACGTAAAATCTTGGCCCTTTTCAATGAAGCCCTTCGATGTAATAATCGATCGATTATGTCTCGGTGATCATCCTCCCTTTTTTTTGCCCGCTCCTGTCACATCGAAGACGTCCAGGCCATTCAAAACTTTTCCTAGACGTAAAAAAAAAACGTTTCACTTTTTTTTCAATTTCATTTTCAAAAACTTTTTTTTTTATTCGTTTTTCCGGATACCCAAAGTTCCTTGAAATCTCTATTGGGAAAAGGATTTTTCAAAATTAAAAAATTCAATTTCCAATTAAAAGAATCATTTTTAAAAATCGTAAACATCGATTTTTATTGAAAAAATCATCTTTAAAAATTACAAAATTCGATTTTCATTGAAAAAATCATCTTTAAAAATTACAAAATTCAATTCCCATTAAAAAAAATCATTTTTCAAAATTACAAAATTCAAATCTCATTGAAAAAATCATTTTTCAAAGTTTCAAAATTCGATTTCCATCCAGAAAATCATTTTTCAAAACCCCAAAATTAAATTTCAATAAAAAAAAAATTGCCAAAACCACGAAATTCAAAAAAACAAAAATCCTTCCCTTCCACTGCCTTAAACCCAAACAATTTTCAAAAACATCCATTTATCCCTAACCCAAACAAACCTAATAACAATACCCTTGAAGAAAAAAAAAACATTTCTCGGCCTGTCGTTTCCCCTGAAGTCGCCAAACCGTTTTTTTTTTTTTTTCTTTTTCTTGGCAAGGTGTTCTGCGAAAATTTGCAAAAAGGGCCCGGGGGTGAAGGGGGGAGGGCTGTAGGGATAGATATTCACGCGAGCTGGTTTTTTCTGTAATTGGGGAATTCTAGGAGTCTTGGTTGTCTCCGAAAATGAGACGAGCACACTGGCGGAGAAAGCTCAGGGTCAGAAACGGTCGAAGGGCTGGCGAACGAAAAAAAAAAAAAAAATGAAACGAAAAAAAAAATTTGAGGATGAATAAAAGTAGAGAAGTGGACGTCCTTCCTCCTAGACCAGCTGGTGTTTCGTCGGGCCTCCTATCTATCGCCTCGTCCTTGCTACTCCGGTTTATTCGCACGCCACATGCTTTTTTTGACTGGCATACGCGCATGCGTTGAGGGCCCGTCTTCGATACGTGAATTAATGCGGTATATATGGCGAAAAAGGTAAAACGTCTCTTCGGGCACTCGAGAGTAGCGACTGTATTATTAGACTAGCCAATTGGCCCTCGTAGAACCCGAGACACACACACACATACAAAAAGACGAATAAACTACGAATATAAAATAGAAGCCATTTGGAGAACGAATAAAAAAAAATTGTGTTTGTTGCCTCGAAATATCTGTGTCGATTCGAAATTAGGTGATTTTTTGTGCGTTTTAACAATTCCGGAGTTGATTGGCGATTAATTTGACAGTTCCAGAGTTGATTGTTGATTAAATTGATATTTACAAAGTTTAGAGAATTTATGACGACTCCATTTTTTTTTATGGCTATTGACAATCCCAGAATTAATTATTTGGTAATTTGACAATTTCAGAGTCGATTAGTGATTAATTTGACAATTCCAGAGTTGATTGTTGATTAAATTGACATTTCCAGAGTTTAGGAAATTTATGACGACTCCATAATTTTTTTATGGCTATTCACAATTCCAGAATTAATTGTTGATTAATTTAATAATTTCAGAATTAATTATTTGATAATTTGACAACTCCAGAGTCGATTAGTGATTAATTTGACATTTCCACAGTTTAAAGAATTGATGACGACCCAATAATTTTTTGTAATAACTATTAACAATTGCAGAATTGATTATTGATTAATTTAACACTTCCAGAATTAATTATTCCTTAATTTGACATTTCCAGAATCGATTACCAATTACTAAGTAACTTATATAAAAAAAATAATGAATCAAAATAATTAATTAAAATAAAAAACTGAAATAACTCAGATAAAAAATAAATTTAACAAAATAATACATTTTATTAACTAAAATAAAAAAACAAACCCAAACAAAACAATAAATATAAATTAAATAAATTGAAAAAAAATCATTTTCATTGCAAATCAACGGTACAAAGATCAATGTCATTATTATTCGACTGACAGCTTTGAAGAATGAACTCTGAAATATCAACGGTGAAATTCGAACGGGTCGTTATATCCGACGATGTAATTAGGACGATTGGTCGAAAAAAGGTGTTTCGTCGGTTCAGGAATTTGCTTCGCTCGAGTGATCGAACTACCTGTAACATTCGGCACGGTGGTCCTGGAGAAAAAAAAAGTTTTGGCGGAACAAAAAAAAAATACGTATGACTGAGCGTGCGACGTTAAATCGACGTATTATTAGCAGAGTGTAACACGTGATGAGGAATGAGCAGGAGATTAACGAACTCAGTAACGATCTAGTGAAAAAAAAAAACGGCCGGCTTGTTATCTCGCTTTGTCACGGTTCGAGTAGATATCGACTAATTACACATGCCCGTCGAACCCGAAGAGGGAGAAAAATAATGAAAGCTAAGAGACAAAAAGAGAAACTCCAGAAAACAATTTCCAAAAAGACAAATACATCGACGTCCTATAAAAATAATAACTTCTTTTCTAATCAGTGAATTCCAGATTCCCTCATCCTCCACAGGTTCCCCATTTTCGTTGAAAAAAACAGCTGAGTGGACGAAAAAAAAATTGTCAAAATTTGGGAATTTTTTTTTCGAAAACTATGAGACCGATTCGATCGAACTTTTTTTTATTCTAAAGTATATATATTGAAGAATGTTTATAAATTTTTTTATCGAGATATGTTGAATAGAAAAGCCGTTATCGATGGCCGACAACGAGTCCGTCACTGAAACTTTTTAAATTATCAATTTATTGCACTGGCCAATAGAGATGCGATTTCGAACGTTAAAAAAATGACGGCTGGTTCTGTGATCGCTTTGGCAACGATATTCGTAGCAGAAATTTTCTTTAAGGTTGCTGAAAAAAAAAATCACGTGCTCCAGGGGAAGCCGACTAGCAGTACGATCGATAAGAAAATTTCGTATTCTTCGATCGGGCATTCGTTGAAAGACGAAAAAAATTGCCGTTCGTTTTCTTCCAGTTAAATCTAGAAAAAAATTCCCTCGTACGTTGGAGTCCGTTAAAATCCATCTCTTTTTTCCTTTCTATCTTTATCCTAATCATCGATATCCCCAGCTATCTTAAAAACGAATACCGATTTCCCACAGAGAGTTCTTGACTAATTCTCTACGATCTGGAAACACTCGACACAAGTGTAACGGCATTTTTTTTCATGGCCGATATTTTTCATGGATAAATCATTGATGGTCACCGAGGAGCGAATAAACGAGAAGGGCGAGTATGGCGAAGGATAGAAAAGGGGAGGAAAGCCGAAAAACGAAAAAACGGACGGATGCTGGACAATCTTCCCTTCGATCTGACCGATCGTCCACTCCTCGAGCTATTCCGGATTAATTCGAACTATCTTTCGATTTCCTCGCTCGATACAACCACGAACCGTTTTTCGCATCCGTCTGCCGTTTTTTATCGAAAAGAACGAAACAAAAAAATTGAGTTCGTTGACATTTTTTTTCGATTATTTTATCGACCGTTTGTTTGGGTTGGTTTGATGCAGTTTTTCTTCATTTTTTTTCATACTTTTTTTTGAAAAAATTCGGACTGACCCCTCTTTGCCGTTCTGGTTCTACGATCACGTGACGACGTCAGCAATCTTGACGCAGGAGAATTATAATTGTCAAGTCTTCAATCGAAGAGCCTCGATCTCATTGAAGGCCCGTTCGTTTTTTCGGAAATTTTTCTTCAGCTCTCTCTCTCTACCTCTCTCTTTCTCTCGCTTTCCCATTTGGTCTTTCGAATATCCCCAGACTCAGGGGAGATTGACAGATGGCCGTTTCACGAAAGTCGCGATTTTTGCCAATTTAAAACGTACCGATCGCCCGTTTCATTGTGTTGATGGAAACGAGCAAAAAATGTAAACGAGGGAGAATCTTTACCGTGCCGTCAGTCGGTAAGAAACTGACGGTGCAATTCCACCGTTGGCATTTCTGTATTTAATTTTGTATTGATTTTTTAATTTATTTTTTTATTTATATTTGTACGTCTCAGTTTCGACGAAAAATGAAAGGCCGATTTTGGTAGAGAGGAGATTACACGAAACGATGAGTAAACGGGCCACCTTCTAGTCTACAATTTTTTATCCTAAATTTTCTTTTTTCGATTCCCTTAAAGATTAATATTTTGAGAACATCCTGTATAAATTTCATTCCGATAAAATAAAAATTGTAAAAGTTATGACCGATTTACTAAAAAAGATCTTTCCCTGACGGCCACGTTTTGAATAAACAATCTTCGTCGTAAATTTTACCAATCGATTTTTTAAATTAAAAAAAATTATTTAAAACACGAATTAATCATCGATGAACTCAATATTAATAAATTTTTCAAAAAAACCCACTTTTTGACAGTGGATAAAATTTCGGAGGTATGAAAGAGTCCAGGGTGGAAATAAATGTACAAAAGGGTTGGAAACTCGAAACAAAGTTTCAAAAATAATTTTCAGTAATTGGGGGATCTAAATTTGCATCGAAATTCCGAAACGACTTACCGACCGAGCAGTCGGTAACAGTGAATGACCGGAAAGCCTTAAAGGTCGAATTTAATCGATTTAATTTGTTTTTCTTCGAGATGAAAATACATAAACTGAAAAAATGTTCCAAAAAAGGAAAAACGAGGGCGAGGTAGGTAGTCGACGAATATAGAAGGCGAACGTGTCGGAGCTGTCACCGGAAGGAGGAATGTGTCAAAAAAAAAGGCAAAACGGGCGAGAAGAATCGCTCCTGAGTGAGATAATGCAGAGGGCTCGTGTCGCGACGCGCCTACGCCACTTTTGCACGGTAACGTGGATTACCGAGATCAGTCTTGGAAGGGCGCATTTTAGGGCTGAAAACGCCCTTTACATTTTGGCCCACGTGGGGCTGACATTCGATGTGTATATTTTTGGAAAATTTTACGCGTATTAATAAATAGGAAATCCGGAACACTAATTCCCTTTTCAAGCTCCCTTTTGCTTCATAACCTTCGCCCTTCTTCGCCCTTCGTTTAAAAATAATTTTTTAATTTTTTATTCCCATTTTTACAAATATTAGAAAATTCCATTGATCATTTGCAAAAATATATCACATTGTAATCAACAATTTGTATAAATCGTTAATTGTAATTTGTTTTAATTAATTTATTATATTTTTTCATAAACTGTTCTTGATTTGTATTAATGTTCTTATACATTTAATATTAATAAACAACGCTTAAATAAATTAATATAATTAATAAATAAATTAAATATAATTAATCAAAGTAAAACAAAAATATATATTTACTTTTTTATTTTTTTTTTTCAGTTAAAAAAATGAAATCGCCATGAATTTCAATTTTTTTCATTTGAAATTTGAAATATTGAGCTTAAAATCAATTTCAATTTTTCAAATCGCATTGAATTTTAAAAAATAAAAATAAATAAACTCGGCCGAAATTCTAACCTGCCGATTCATGATCGAAGATCGATAAAACACATAATTTGTTATCAATGATCTCAATTCGTCTGGATGACAAAAAAAAGAATCGTATTGGCCCAAAACGAAATTTCAAAGGTATTTCTCGCTCGTGAATCTCCTTATTGATTTATTGGATTATCGAATTTGTTTGGGCCACGTGTGTACCCAAGCCGTACAATAAATCGTTTGGTTATTTATTATTTGATTATCATAGGACATTATACGTTGGTCTACAACTTGGACGTATTTTCTTTTTTCTCTCGCGCGAAATCCTCTTAAAACTGTAAAGCATTAAACAAACAAGACCTGTGCCCGGGTCCTTTTTTTCTCTTCTTTATCGTGGATTAAAGTACTCCCCTTAAGAAAGCCTCGAGCGAGTTTTATGACAGGCGTGGACGTATACCTTTTTTTTGTCGACGTGTTGTGCAATACGTCATCAAAGCGATTATCGATAGTCGAGAGCAAACCAAACGAAAAATCTTTATTTCAAAAAAAAAATTCCCCCAAAATATCGAAATAAAAAATTCCACTGGTGATTAAAAATATATATTTATTTATTTTTTTCGATTTTTTCTTCATTTGATTTTTCCTCATTTAATTTTCTCGAATATTTTGGAAAACAGCAGAATTTATTAATTAACTTTAAATATTTACGTTAATAAAAAATATCAAAATTCAAAATCGCAGATAAAATTGCCACAAATTTAAAATTCGCATCAATTGAATTTAGACGTTGAAGGCTTTTGAAAAAATTCCAAAACTCCCTTAAATGTGGCAAAAAAAAGTTTCACTCACGATTGAAATTTTGTTTTCTATTTAATTCTTCGTTTTTCAATCTTTCGTAGTTTTTGGGTTTTTCTTTTCTCAGTAAATTTTCATAAATATCTCGAAAGCAGAATTTAATATTCAATCTCAATAATTACGAAAAAAATTCGAACAAAAATAAAAAATTAGCAATAAATTCAAATAATCAACAAAAAAATAAATAAAAATATGAACTGAATTGAAAAATGTTTCTTTTTGAAACCATGAGGCGAGGAACCTGCGTTTGACTTACATTTGGCACACGTGCGC
Organism: Ophioninae sp. B BG-2022a; assembly: GCA_030522765.1. Classification (NCBI taxonomy): domain Eukaryota; kingdom Metazoa; phylum Arthropoda; class Insecta; order Hymenoptera; family Ichneumonidae; species Ophioninae sp. B BG-2022a. The sequence continues at coordinate 10,220 of JAPYZJ010004922.1, forward strand.
CCTCGATCGTTTTCTTTCGGTCCAATATTTCAAGGCCCGAAATATTGCACGGTCTCGAAATATTGGCCCGTCCTTTTCGCTTACCTGATTATTTGTGCAATAAAAATATAAAACTCGAAGTGAGTGGAGACGAGAGAAGTCGAAGGGAATAACGAAAGGAAGCACGAATGGCCAAGAATCGCGAAAGAAAAGAAGTGCGAAAGTGCCCTCTGTCACTTTATGATACACCTTCGAGCAAAACTGGAGCAATTTCGAGTATTTTAATTGCCATCCCTCGTACCCCCACCCCCACTTCGCTTTTTCATTTTGTCTCCTTTGCCCCTCGATTTTACGGGTACGTCGTATACACGTGCAAACACACGTGGAAAACCTATATATATATATATATTTTTTAAATGTTTATATAATATATTTGTAAATAAACAAATAAAATATTATTATAAATAATTATGTATAATAAATTATATATGTACGTATAAAATATAAGAATATGAATATCCTTGTATATTAATTATTATATTATTTAATATATTTCTACAACATATAAATATTCATGGAAATTCAATGAGAAAAGTGAACATTTAAATAATAAATATACAAAAAGGGACAAAAGTATAAATAATATAAACATAAAATAATGTATGTATAAAAATATATATATATATTAATATAATATAAATATAATATATATATATAAAAAAATGATATATAAAAAAGAATATATTATATATGTATATATCAATGTAGATATCTATATTTTTATATATTATTTTCCATAATCGTATTTTTTTATCCTTCCTTTTTAAATATATTTATTGTTTATACGTTCATTGTATGTTTTATATGCCCATACATAAGAGTGTAATTGTTATATAACAATATGTAAATATAAATAAAGATATGTGATTATATAAAAATATATAAAAAATAAATAAATGAATATTTATTTAATTTATATGTATGTATATATATATATATATATATATATATATATTTGTGCTCGAAAATGAAACGGGGGTAGTTTGGTCTTCAAGGGCTGAAAATATATGTCGAAGGGTGAGAAAGGTTCTTAAAAATTTTGCTCCAAAATAATATAACTGCTGGCCGTAAAAGAGAGGTTATACGACAATGTGTATCGTCATGGGGGTGTTTTCGCGCGTTCCGTTGCGAGCCCTTGTGGGGGTGCAACATTTTTGGGTTTTGTCTCAGGCTAAGGATAATCAACGACTCTTTCTCTCTCCCTCCCTCTCTTTTTCCACCAACCTTTTTCGCCTAACCTTTTTCTTCCAACCCCCCCCCCCCCCCACCCCTCTTCTGCCCTTTTCGTCTTTTTTTTTCCTCGGTAAACGGAAAAACGTTTTATTTGGCAATTTGAATGTTCCACTATTATGCATTTCCTATGAGCAATACCTTGGGCCAATAACGCAATAAAAACAAATTAAAAGCAAAAAAAAAAACATTTTCCTAACCGGATCGAATATATTTGATTCGAGACGCGTTTAATTGTCTCGTAAATCAAAAGTATCGATCTTTTTTCACGATTTTTTTTCTTTTTTTTTTTGTTGTTGTTAACAATGAGAATCGCTTTTTTTTGTTTGGGTTCGGGCTTCCAGACGACGATTTAACCATCGCTCTCGTGAAAATCGATTTTCCCTAATAATAATGATAATAATAATAATATTGAAGGTTTCTTTCGTGCCCTTTTTTCATTACGGTTGCAAACAATTATTACCGAGCCATTGTCGTACGAATTTCGAAAACTGTCACCTAGTTTTATTTTCTCGTTCGAGTCAAAAAAGGGAAGGGAAAAAATGGGAAAAAATGTAGGACACCCTATATATGTTTATTTATGCACAGGGTGACCCACGATGGAATGTCATCCGGAAGATAGGGGTTGGGGGTGAAATTTTGAGTCGATTGATTTTTCTAGGGGAAAATTAAAAAAAAAAAATTTTTAGAAACGGTTTTTTGTATTTTCCCAGTTTAATTTTGTACTTTCGACAAAAACTGGGACATATTCATAATCAGCGGAAAATTTACGATTAAATATACACTTTTAATACTTTTAAACGAAAAAAATTTTTTTTACCTTTTCGGCCACTTTTCCGGAATCTAAAAAATCACGAGATTTTAAAAGGTCGTAGAGCGAGCTTTTTTTATGCTATAGACATTCAATGGGTGGGTTTGGAAAAGGTTTTTGCCTGACTTAAATAATGGCGTTGGATTCGTATCGATATCTCGTATAGTTTTCCCGGAAAGACCAGTTGAAAAATCGCAAAAAAAGAGGCAAAGGGGTATGTATGGAAAAATTGGCAAAAATCGATGGTCCAACTTTGAAATTCTGCCAAAAATCGAAAAAGAAGAGATTGAGCACATAGTGGAGTGCCAAATCCTAAAGAGAAAAGAAGTAACCGATGAATTAGTGAAAAAACGTTATATTCTTCAAAAATCGAAAAAAATGTTTAACTTTATATATTTTTTTATTGATCCCTTTCTATGTAATTTTATCCCCTCAGTACGAATCTACCAATCGTTTCTCCAAAAACCAAAATTTCCATGAAAAAAAAATATGTATGGAAAAATTGGCAAAAATCGATGGTCCAACTTTGAAATTCTGCCAAAAATCGAAAAATCGTCGGTTTTCGATGAATAAAAAAGCATTTTGAAGAGAAAATCATAACGAAGAGATTGAGCACACAGTGGAGTACCAAATCCTAAAGGGAAAAAAGTTATCAGTGATTTAGTGGAAACACTTTTTTTTTCCAAAAATCGAAAAAATGTTAGATTTTTAATATTTTTTCATTGGTCCATTTCTGAATAATTATATCCCTTGAGCACGAATCTACCATTAAAATTCCGCAAAACCCAAAATTTCTATGCAAAAACCTTGTTTTTAGACATTTTTTACGATTTTTCCATGGAAATTTTGTCTATATACATATATATAAATAAATCGTAAAAATATTCGTAAAAGAAAAACAATAATGACAAAGAGAGCATTGAGGGAAGTTTTGAGCCTGGAAAAACGAAGAAAAAGTTTTATGATAAAAGACCGCTTCATTTACGAATGGAAAAAGGAAGGAAGGAAAAGGAGGGGGAGGGGGGAAATTATTTTAACTGCTCCACTAACTTGGCCTCAAAAGACTCGGCCTCGTTTTATTGCCCTCCAGGGAGGGGGGGGGGCAATTTTGGCAATATTGCGTTTTTGTTCGTTATTGGTTTAAAAAAATTAAAAAATCGTTATTGGTTTAAAATATAAAAAAAACAAGATCATCGCAATGACACCAGTTATCGGCTTTAATGAAGGGCAAATTGGATCAAGCAATTTTTAGGAATTTAAAAAATACAATTTTACGAATTAAAAAGAAAGGAGGTCGTTAATTTTCTTTATTTTTTGGACTGAACACGATTTTTATATGTTCGTATTGGGGAAGTCACCTTTTTATGATCACTCTTTATGGGGTTTTCGGTTTTCTTTTTTTTGGGGGGTCTTTGATGGACGACCGTCTATTATTTTATAAACTTTCGGTACTCGACGTTCGATTGGATTACTACTGTTACTTTTATGTTTTTACGCGCTCGAAAATACGCTCACTTCGTAATTTTCGAGTTTGAACATTTTTGGGATTTTGTTTTTTGGTTGAAATTAATTTTTAACTTTTTAATTATTTATTGTAAAGATTTGTTCGGGCTTTTTTGAGTTGAAAATCATTTTGAAATTTCAAGATTTGTTTGGGTTGAAATTAATTTTGAAGTTTCAAGATTTGTTTGGGTTGAAATTAATTGAGAAATTTCAAGATTTGTTTGGGTTTGTTTGGGTTAAAATTAATTTCGAAATTTTGATGGTTTGGCCTTATTTTAATTAAAATGAATTATGAATTTTTTAATAGTTTTTTGGGTTTGTTTGGGTTAATTTTAACTAATTTTGAATTTTCAAAGACTTGTTTGGGTTAAAACTAATTTTGAATTTTTAAAGATTTGTTTGGGTTTGTTCGAGTTAAAATTAATTTCAAAATTTCGAAGATTTCTTGCTATTGGAATAAATATTAAAATTTAAAAAATTGAAATTTCGAAGATTTCGAACAGCTTGGATATGGGAGTTTCAAATTTTCGAAAATTAGGTTTGACAGAGTCGAAAGAGGGTTGAAGGTGGGAGGGACAACGAAGGTGAGGGATGGAATGTTGTGACAATTTTACGTCAGATTTTCGTCCCTCTTTGAGAAAATTCCGTGGTGTTATTTCGTCTCGTTTGGTCACCCCTTCCTCAAATCCGATTCGAGGTGCAGGTATACACCTTGCCAAAAGGGTTGAGGGAAGCCCTTTCGACAATGGGAGGACAATGGGCGAGCCAGGTACGAAATTCACGCTTGTACGTGAGCACAAAAACGCCCAAGGGTTAAGTGTCGTAATGATTGCCAATAATCTAGCCTTTGTCGACGACTAGTCCTATCTTTTCTCTCTCTTTTTTTAAACGTACCTATTTCTTTTCGACCATTTTTTTGGGGTGTCAAAGAGGAAAAATGTGGAATGATATTGTTCCTGATGACGTTTTTTAAATCGATCGGGTTTGGGTTTTTAAATTATCAAAAAGTGACGATTTTATCGTAAAAAAAAAATATCGGTTTTATTGCTGATAAGAAATATTTATTTTACTCCTTATAAGAAAATATTTATTTTATTTCTTATGAAAAACATTTGTTTCATTCCCTATACAAAAGTATCGATTTTATTCTTTATAAAAATAGTACTTATTTCATCCCTTATCAAAAATTGTCATATTTTTACCTTTATAAATATAATAAATATCCTAAATTAATAATACATATAAATATCTTATACAATAAATATTATCAATATTTTAAATATAATAAATATTTTCTAAAATAAAATCCCTTTTCATCCCTTATCAAACAAAAATATACAAACACATAAAATTAATCCCTAACCAATTAAACAAACACATCCCTCAATTTCCTCCCTTCAGCATCCACCCTCCCCAAAAAATCATCATCATTTCCCCTTCAAAAAAAAAATTTTCAAAAATTTCTCTCCCCCCTCCACCTATCGATATACGATTCTGAATATGTTTTCAGTACTCGAAACCTCGCGAGGTCCTTCATTCCTCGAGTGGGGTTCTACCGCAGCATCCCGTTTGGATCCCTTCAGGAATTTTTCTGATCGCCTCCCCCCCCCCTCCTGGTCCATCCCTTCCCTTCTTCAGGCCATTCCCGATCTTTCGACGACTCTTTCCTGCTCCATCACCGTTTGCTTGGCGATGACAGAAAAAAAAAAACAAAAAAAAAAATTTTTTGGGAAAAAAAAAAGTGCGCGTGCGCGAGAAGATTGAAGGAGAGGGGGGGATTTTGGAAGAGTGGGGGAGAGCTCTCGAGCGATCTCGAGGGGTCTCAA
>JAPYZJ010004923.1:0-23314 GCA_030522765.1 Ophioninae sp. B BG-2022a
GGGGGGGGGGGCGGGGGGGGGGGGGGGGGGGGGGGGGGGGGGGGGGGGGGGGGGGGGGGGGGGGGGGGGGGGGGGGGGGGGGGGGGGGGGGGGGGTAATGGCTTGGTAATACGCGAAGGGAAACACGCGTCGACCGGAAACGATTCAATCTCAGTTGCAGCCACGGAGTTTGCGATACTCCCCCAATTTATCGTTCGCTTCGTCACACGGACATGACGATGATGACTCCCATCCCAAAAAATCCATCGAGACGTCAGTTCTGGGATTCGACAGTTTTTCCTTTTTTTTTTTGTTGTTGTTTTTTGGAACTGGTAACCTTTTTTTTACTCACGTGCGATCTAATTTTTAACAATTAATTGTGTTTGGGTTTGTTTGGGTTTCGTTTTTATTAAAACGAATTTTTATTAAATCGAACTAGAAGCAATTATTCATTTAAATTAATTGATTATTGTGTTTGTTTTATATTTATATTTAAATCGATTATGAATTTTTATTGATACCATTTTAATGAAAACGAATCGATATTTATTAGTCTTTTTTACTTTCAGATTTTTATTGAAATTAATCAAGTGTGCATTTTTTAATTTTTATTAATTACACAATGAAGATAATTTCATTAAATTTATGTTTCTCTAAAATGTAAATCTCTTTGAATCACTCTAAAAATCTAGTCGTTTGAGCAGGTAATTGAAAAAAAATACAAGCAAAAAAGTATATAAGAATTTTGAAAAAAAAAAACTGTCGTTCATCAATTCCACAGCTGGCTTGCAATCTCAACCTTCCAATGGTAGAATACCTGTCCTTTGAGCCTATGATCATCCTCGGGTGCTCGATTCTTTCGTAGGTACTCAACGTTTGTTTGGGGTGTCGTTGGATCAGCCTGGAGTGCCTGGAGCAAGGCTCGTGAACTGCTCATTTATATCCGAGGGCTTTCGTCAACATTTTTTTGTCGATTGCACAATGACAGGTTGCTCGAGGCGCTGACACAAATTTGTCCCCATCTGTCCCCGGATTATCGATCCAAACGTACGGATATATTGCTTTTATAGAATACCTGTCAAATTCGTTTAGTCGTTCGTAAGAATTGACCTGAAATGCAAATTTTCAAAGAAAAAAGTACATTTTCAAAAAACTCGAAAAAAATCATGAAAAAATCAAATGTCTTGATTCGTTTGGGTTTCTTTGGAATTGCATTTAATTGAAATCTTCGATGAAATTTTCCGAGTTTTTCGACATTTTATTTCATCAAATTGAAAGTAAAATTCAATAAATAAAATTCAGCAAATAATATCTATTTTTAACGGAACTCTCTTTTCCTGGTTGATCGTTCGATTAATGAATTTAGGATTAATTAATTCAATTTTTAATTCAATGATCTTTATTAAATTGTTTTACTTATTTTAACTTAATTAATTGAACTGAACTTGATTACATTCGATCTCATAGAATTAAAAATGGATTTCCTGGCATTCTTCTCGCCGGATGATGCATCGTTTCGGCTTCGTCAAAAATATTAAAAAATCACACCCGACCCAGGTAGGTCGACTACCACCCGCGACGTCCATAAACGACTGTGGACTCTGTGCTCTTTCAAATCGTTTTTTTCTCCCGGCCAGACAAGAATTCCATCATCGTAATAATTTGTGCAATTAGTCATTTCATTGGTCAACATAGAAATTCCCTAGCAGATTGAATAGTGATAAATTTCGTCAAGTTTATCCGATAGCAATAATAATAACAATAAATAATAAAGTAATAATTTATATTTTTATGAAATTATAAGTAAAAATGTATTAAAAATATTTAAAAAACAAATAACAAACCCAATCCAAAAATTATAAACATTAAATCGAACCAATTAAATTAAATTCGTACTAATCGATTAATTTTAGAATGATATTGTTACTGTTGTAATAATGTTGATAAATTTTGATAGTACTTTTGCTCATATTTCTACAACACCATTTATTATTTTATCAGTATTTAGGTATAACGAACAATCGATGCTAATTGACGAAAATAAATTTGGAAAAAATTCAAAATGTCAAAATAACGAAATTTGTGCAACACGGAATCGAAATAAAGTGAAACTCGAAAGAAAATCGTTGGCTCGTTGTACCAATCAGCAACGAAGAGGAAAAGAGTTGCGTAAAAGGAGCTCGAGGGTAAATTGTATTTTACTTTTCCTCACTTTTCCGGTTGACCGAACCGATTCGTTTTGGCGGAATTCATTGTGAGTGGGAAAGGGTATGTTCCGGTATGACGTTGGCTGTAGTCAAATTGGAAAATTTAAGGTCGCCGTTGCGTCAGGAACGAGCGAGCGAGAAAGCTAAATGGCGCACCCTGGGTTGGCCGGGGGGGTTAAAAGTCTAATACGAAATACCGAAACTCGTGATGCATCGGGCCCGGCAGGGAAGAGGCCCTTGTGACCCTTCTTTATAACGACTCGAACAAGGGTGCTAGAAACCAGTGGGGGTCCTTACGGCCCCCTAAGGAGCGCGGGGGCCGACCCCCTCGCTGGCCAATGTCGGCAGTGAACTCCCTTTGAATCGATGGCTTCTCCTTCTCTTGGGCGCTTCTTCATCGCGCCCAAAAGCCCCCCCCCCCCCCCCGAAGGGGGGACCTTTTGAGGGCCCGTTTCGTCTTATAAAAAATTAATCATCCTTCAATCATTGGATTATGAAGTGATTACGAAGTGACTCTTTGAAAAATGATAAATGGCCGTCAAAAAGTATTTTTCAAAAATTCGTAACGATAAATTCCTTAAACTTGAATCTATTCGGCTTTTTGTTAAATTCATTCAATTCTTATAGAGCTTTGTTCAATTATCTGTTTGATTTAAATAAAAAGGTGGATTAAAATTGAATCAATTTAATTGAAAATTGACAAAATTCGATAAGACGATGAACGAATGAAATTGAAGAAAATTTGAACAAACCCAAATAAAACGAAAAAACCAAGAATCGCAATCGAAAATTAAAAAATAGGAGAATAAAATCTGTTTTTCGATTTATTAAAAAAAATGTTATCGGCTATCAAGTTACCACGAGAGATCGATTAAAAGAGAGAAATATCGACGCCGCTCTCTCGTCACCCCGGAAATGTAGATCAGTCTTTCCTCTTTTTATTTCGCGTTTGTGCACCTTTTTTTCACGTAATTTTTTTTTATTTCGTATCTTTGGACTTGCCGTTCGAGACAATGCAAATTGAGGGGGCTTTCGTGTCGCGCGTGTACGTAACACGTTGACGGGTCGAGCGATCCAACGGTGAGATTCGATCGACGAAACTCGACTCATGTAAATGTACATCCAAAGGGGTACGAGGATGAAAAATTCAAATATTGACTGGCACTTTACATAGTCAAATCGGTCGGTAGCATTCGGTAGTTGTAACGATAGGGATCTTTCGGATAACGCGCAGGCCAGTAGGACGTTTCTTCGTCGATAGACCGTTTATCGGCAACGATAGACGGCCCGACAAAATCGGCCTCCTTAATGTCCACTAATAAACAAAAAAAACCACGACCGTTGACGACAGAATCTACCGAATTGAAAATGTGCATTTTCCTAAACGATAATCAACGAAAACCGAAAAAAAAAAAAAAAAAAAAAAAACAACCCACTCTTGACCCCTCTACAAACAAGCAGAACGACTTTGAATTTTTCAAGTGGCGCCGTCATTTTTTCACTTCACCTTTTCGGGCCCGAAAAAGAAGAGGAAAGAAAATCGTTCGATCGTAATCGGTATTTGGAGTACCGATAACGATCGGCATCTCGAAGCGTCGTCGAAACAGCTCGAAACGTCACGACACTTTTTCTCGGCTTGGGGGATTTTCTCTTGACTATTTTTGTTGTTTCGTGCCGTAGAAGGAGAAAAGGGCACCCGACAATTTTCTCGATGAGAAACCCGTCGTTCGACTGGTATTTACGAGAAAAAAAAAACAAAAGAAAACATGCAAACAGTGACAAATCGGGGATTCGAGGAGTGAAAAATTCTTCGGGCGGGTCTCGATATTTTCGAGGAGATCGGTAACCGTTTGAGGGCCCGATGTCTTCGATATTTCGGGCCTCAAGGGACCAAAGAACCACCGATCATTCGACCTCCGGTCGATCTTCTTTTCCATGTTTTTTTTTCGTATGCTTTCACTTATCGATATCACCCCCGATTTGGCCGATTTCGACATACCGATTTTTCTCCTTTTCTTCGAGAGAAAACGAAGCCCGAAAAGAAAAAATCGGTCCCAAGATCGGCTAGCAATTGTCGGTGAAACGTTTCTCTTTCATCTAGCTCTTGAAACGATTTTGGCCTCTGTTGACACGCTTGTTGGACCGATTTCCCGATGTTTCGTCGATCTCACGGCCGGAGATCGACAACCAGATCGTCGGTAGCCTCTCTCGTCTAGACGAATATTAAATGAGTATTGACGTTTATTGATGTACCCGTTTGTCGGAATGCAACAGCCGATTGAATGATGCACTCGCCGATGCATCGGCACGAGTTTCAGAGCTTTTTTTCGATCCTGACGAATCTCATCGTCAGTACCTACTTTTAGTGAATTTTATTAAATTTTTTAGTACATTCGTTGCTCCTAGTAACTGTTATTACATTCTTTAGTACTTTTGGTACTTTTAGTCGTTGTAATAATGAAAAAAGGCCAACTTGCACGAGAGTGGGTATGCATAAACTTTGAGTAAAATTGGAGTTTTGTCATTGCGATACTATCGCCGGAAAAGAAGACGATCGAATGCCGATCTTTTCGCTACGGGTTTCTCAAGTTCGTATCTTCGGATCGATTTTTATTTGGAAAACTTTTCACGAGAAATGGATGTTTCGGGGCGGATTTCGAGGAGGCTCGAGGGGTGATCGAAAAGGGAGGGAAGGGTACAAGCGCCCAAAGCCGAAGAGTTGATCGAGGTTGGCCATCTCTTCCCGTGACTCGTACGAACCCTCGAGGTCACGAACGTTCCGATCCTTCGTCCACCGTCGCTTCTCCGTCGCCGAGTGTCAAGAGTTCGTTCGGGCATCGAGCAAACTCGTTGCATATTAAAAGCGGAAGCCGTCCGGGAACGCGTAGGCATTTGTCATCCGACGACGCGCGTCACACCCGACCCCCTTTTCAAAACCGTTTCTCCAACATTTTCAATCGCCCGATTTAATAAAAAATTTCCAAAAATCCGAAAATTCGGAAAATCAAATAGATAAACATCGGATTGTCGATTGCGACCGATGATTTTTCGAAAGAAAATCGAATCATTGACAACGATTGATAATCATATCGTTCCAACGGCCATGCACGATAATTATTACTTATAATGGTTACAATAGTCGATAGTTATTATAATTAATGATCACTATTGTAATTATTGATAATTATTATAATGAGCAATAATTTCTGATAATTGTGACAGTGGGTTATCATATTTAATAATGACAATAATGGCAATAATAATACTAATAATCATAAAGCTGATTGAAAACACTGATGGATGCTCATAATAATGATCATTTAAATAACGATGATAGTGATAATAATAATAATAAAAGATCAACGATAATGATACGATTAATCACGGATTGATAACAGAAGCTCGCGATAATGAAAAATCGAAATAAAATTGACCGACGATCAAGACGGGCAATTTGTAAGCGAATGAAAAAAAACAATATTGACGAAAAATATGAATTTTTGGAGTATCAATCGATTTGTTTGGCACGAGTCCGGTTGCCAAAGCGGTTTGTCGGTTATAAAGAGTAAACCGACGGACTTCCGTTAGAAGGTTAACCGAGAGAGCCGAATGCAAATCGGATGCGACGCCGAGTTCTCGTCAGGATCAAGAGGTCGATGCGTTACTTTTATTTTTCTTTGCGTCTTTCCGTACGGTTCAGCTGTCCACTCCTGACCGTGTACATCCTCCGATCGCCGGATATACAAATGAAATCCTTGACTTTTACTTTAATTTGCATATGACTCGATGGAACCTGACTCGGGGGGAGCGGGGAAACGAGGCAACTGTCAACGCGTGCCTTTGGCATAAGTTGGCCCGCGTACAGAACACGTTAAACGCTACGCAGAAAAGTCCAGACGAAACACGCGTTTGCCGTTCCGTCATAGCGGCCCAAACACCACCAACGATTCGATTATTTATCGAATCTGTGAATGCGATTACTATCGCATTCACAGCTTCAGGGAGTAACGAGACGAAAATCTCACGAAGAAAGGACGTTTACTGTTTTTATTGAAAATTTGCCTAAGTTCAAGTCATTGTAATCATTCAAATGATTCAACCGTTTTTTTTTTCATTGAAACAACGGAAATAATTGTAATTTTTAACTGAAACAATTGACATTTTTCAACCAAAACAATCGAAATAATCGACACTTTTCATCGAACCGATTGATATGAAATTGAATTTTTTTTAAATAAAAATAATCTATATACTTGAAAATGTTTAGATCGAAGCAACTACTGAATTATTCAATTGAACGGATTTGTACGTATATTGGAATAGCCAGTGACCGAAGGGTGCTTACCATTTCCGAAGCCAAACAAAGCCCCAAACGAAAATTTGGCCACGATTCGCGCGACGAAGGGGGCGGCGTCTCGTCGTCCGATGGGCTCGAGACGGATAATGGTCGATTATTTTTCGAGTATATCATTAGAATATTACGGAGTCACGTTTCGAGGCGCAACGATGAGGAAACCTTCGTCCCGTGCCCTTCTGCCCTTCTGCCCTTCTGCCCTTCTGCCCTTCTCCCTTCGCTTCGCCCTTACCTAATTCACTTTTTTTTGCGAGGAATCTCGTATTTTTTCGATCGAAGAGACCAACGCGTAAGAAACAAAGAAAAAAAATGTGCTCCCTTTTTTCCAAGTTGGCCCTATTTCTTCTTTTTTAATCGTCTCACTCGCTCTCGTTCTTGTTCCGTATGTTAACCTCCGTGTAAAACTCTTGGCTCCTGATGCTACGGGTTTCGCCCTTTTTTTCCTCTTTTTTTTTGGACGCTTTTGGTTCTCGAGTGGGGGCGAGGGTGTACAGGAGGGTCGACCCTGTGGCCCTGGGCTACCGGGCTTCCCTCTTAACCTGCCCCCTTTTCGCATACAGGGTGTCCATTTTCGAATAATCATTTACGAGCAATGAATAAAATAAAAATAATTAAATTTTAAAAAATGCATCCATTTTTTGAGCTCCGGTGCAATTTTCATTCAGCAAAAAATAAATATGTGTCCCTACCCAAGTAATTTTAATAATACAAGTCATAAATAAATACATTGAAATAATTACATTTAATTGAGAGAAATTAATTTCAATAATTACCTACATTTCATTGAGCAAAATTACTCTGTTGCAGAAATTTATTTGACAAAGAAAAACATTTATTCAATTCCAATAGTTGGAGCCGTGATTTCGTTTGAGTATTTTTTTTGTTTGCTTTTTGGCTATTTAAAATGTAGGAAAAAGAACGAGGGGAGAGAGAGAGAGAGAGAGAGAGAGAGAGAGAGAGAGAGAGAGAGAGAGAGAGAGAGAGAGAGAGGGAGAGGGAGAGAGAGACTCTGTCTCGAGAGAGGAGACCCAAGACCCAAGAGCGCTGATCGTGATACCCCGCGGACTAATGCCGATAATTGCATTTTGCAGTTCGTGAATTCTTACTCCTTTCCTTTGCCCCTCTGCTTTTCCCATTTTTTTATGGCTTTCTCGTCTCTCCCTATCCCTCTCTTTCTCTCCAACTCTCGAATCTTTACCTCTTCGTTAGCCCTCGCGGTTTTATCATTTTTTCGCTTCTCGTTCCTCGTTTCGATTTCGATGGGAAATACAGTATAATCGAGTTGGATATTTTTTAAATATTTGAATAATTCGTTGTAAGAATTTTCATGATTTTATTGAGTATTTGGCACGATTCTTTAATTTAATTATTATTTCTTTATTTTATTGATTTATTTATGAAATTCCACCTGAATTTTTCTCCAAATTTCAACATTTCTTCCCCAAAATGTCTGTCCCAAAATTCTCACAAATTTCTCAAGTTCTTCAACAATATTTCCCCAGATATCATAACTTGTCCCCCAATATTCTCGAAAACGTCAAAATTTCGTGTCAGCGAAAAAATCGTGTAGACTTTCGTCACCGTTAATTCTCAAAGATAGGAGGTGCGCGTGTACAAGTACAGCCACGTCGAAAGTACGAAGAACGGAGGCAAAAAGTGTAGTAGGAGGTAAATGGCGAAAGAAAGGATGAAGACGAAGAGGCGAGAGACACCAAACGGTTGGCGGACGTTTAGGGGGACCGGAGAAGAAGAGGAGACTCGGAGAGAAGAAGCAAACTCGTGTACGTGCGTGACGTCAATATGTCGGCTAGTAATAAGATGGCCAGCGATAAAGTGGTGGGTGTAGATACAAGATAACAATCAGGCTGCAGTAGCTCCTGGCAATCTCGTGATTACAGGCTTATCCTGCCCCCCCCCCCCTCTTTCGGCATCAAAGTCCCTCTCTCTCTCTCGTCCTTCCAATGTAAAATCTTTCGATCCTCCCTGCCCCCCACCTCCCTCCTCCTCCTCCTTCGATATATCAAATTTCTTCTGTTTGGTGCATCGACGGTTTTCGTGTGAATATATATATGTCGAAATTGTCAAATCGATAAAAAATGAATTTTTTGCGATTTTGGTGATAACACAGTGACAAGAAGTCCCATCTACGGAAAATAATCAAAGTTTCTTCGTGGATAAAAAATGGAGGGAATTAAATGACTATAGAGGAGTAGCCTGAAATATTGAGTTTGGGTAGGTACGCTCGATCTTGCTCCTGTGAGGCGGCAGACGCTTCTTTGGGAGCTATTTCGCGTTGCCTCCTCACTTACCTCCGTCTCTCTCTCTCTCTTTGCTGCCTACCTCTTAATAATAATTTTGATCGGCAAATTGGCACGGTGGATATTTTTCGCAGGGACCGATCGTTATCTCCGAAAGTTTCGGAGCCTTCGGGTTCACCTACGAGGACTCGGGCGTGTAGATACGAGTGTGGTGGTCGGTAGGATCGGAAGGTACATCGGAAGAGGCCTGTCTCCCGGAGAAGAAAATATTCGCCTCTCAGCGCCTCGGCTACCCAGCAGAGACTTTTAACGTTCCAAATTTTACGCTCCGCGATCTCACTTTCGTGCTTCGAAGAATGTCAAATATTCAAATATCCGAAATCAAGATAGTTACGGGATGTGAAACGTAGGTAGGTAGGTAGGTAGGTACTTAGTTCCGGGGATCTATCGAGTCACTCCGGGGATTTGGCGGATCACGAATTTTTCTGTGATCGCGGAAAATTGTCGGGGAGCAGGGGGGGGGGGGGGGGGGGGGGGGGGGGGGTGAGGAAGGATTGCAGGATGAGGTTAGGTTGACCACCTAAGTTAACAGAGACCTCGACTCTATGGAAATCAAAAACGTTATGAACATCACCCGGTATCCCTTCTCCGCCTTTGGTTCGATTCCCTTCCAACGGTTGAAGCCAACGGCGATTTCGCAGGCAAATTCGAGAAGCGAGCCGCAAGGGAGACGGAAAAGGAAGAAGGTACCGCACCGCACATTACCAAGTTCTCGGTTCGTCGATGAGGCAAGCTCCGTTTTAACCAGACGACAGAGAATTTGGCGCTCCCAGCGACGGCGATTGCGGTCCAGCGAGTTAGTCGCGAGGACCGAGAACGTTCCGATCCGCGAAAGAGACTCGGGCAGCAGTTGCGCCGATGCGTCAATTTGAGACGGGATACCTCCCGTGACAGTTCCGGAGTCGAGTTAGCCTCGAGACGTCGAACCACCCCCTTCGTTCGCGATCCCGTTTCGCTCACCGCAACCCTCCGAACTCGCGCTTCGTCCCGAACAGACGTCCCGCAGACGACCCTCTCGTTCCTCTCCACTTCCGGACCGAATTAACAAACCCTTGACAACTCGATTAGTCGAATTTCATTCTCGACGAAACATTCGATACTTGCCCATTTCGTTTCTCACGAATTTCAGCTTTTTCAAATTTAGGCATTTTTGCCTAATTTCATGTTCGATTAATTGACTCGTGTTTTACCAATTTAATTATGGATAAATGTTTGTTTGGCTTCGTTTGGATTGAGAACTAATTTTTAAGTGAATAAAAAATAAGACAGTATTCAACTGTGATCCCCTGTTGGAATTTTTCAAAAAATTTTCAATGCAATTACCCTCCACTTTGCCCAAATGCTCATTTTAATCGTGGCTTCGGTTGAAAAAAAAAAACAACCGAAAAGTATTTGAACCGCCGTATCGTATCGAACGCATCGTTTGGTCTGGAAACACTGCGTAACTCGGAGTCGCCTGATGTTTCGGTGGCCAGAATCGATAAGCCGGAAATGCAATTTCCACCGATTTATCATTTACCACGGAAATCGCAAGTTCTCCCTGACCGACGCGGCCCGAGTTTCGCCGTGGCGCCGTCGGATGGCGGCACGGCACTCGGAGTCGTTTTTTTTCTTCTCGAATCGCCTCTCGCCCCCCGTCCCCGTGTTCGTCCGAAAGGAGGGGATGTCAATGATCCCCCCTCCGTTTTCCTCGACGAATCGGTCGAGTATCCAGAGGCGATGTTCCAGCGAGGGCCGCGCGCTGCTGCGACCTGCCGGCGTGATTTAGCCTTTTCCAGAGCTCGCTCGTCGGGGCTTCTCCCCCGCTCCGAGCTTTCCCTTCTCTCGGCTGCGCTTGCCTCGCTCCTCGCCGGTTTCCCCCCGGCCTTCTTCCGCCTTCGTTCGATCCTCGAGTTCCGGCGCGCTTTTACTCCCTCGCTGGATGCGTCGCGGTCGCGGTCGGGGGGGGGGGGGGGGGGGGGGGGGCCCCCCCCCCCCCCTCGCGCATCGAACGATATCGCTTGCGCTTGCTTCCTACGTATTAGCAGCCTGCATCGACGCTTGTCTCGCACAATCGCACTCTTGCGCTCGTCTCTGTACGTCACACTCGGTTCGCGCGTTGGTACACGGCCGTGACGATGGACCAACCTTTTCACTCCCTTTTTCTATGCGACGCGTCGAAACCTCATTTTTCTTTGTTTCTCGATACCGACTCGTTCAGAATGGTCCTCTCGCACCATTATCACAATAGTACACAGGTGTGTAAACAGGAGAGGCAAAATCCGCACATACCATTTTTTATTTTTTCACTTTTCATCATTCTTTTGATCGTTTATTTCATAATTTTTGCTAATTGTTTTTTTTTTTAATTTTTCGTTACTTTTGTTTATTACGAGAATCTTTGAGCGTCGCATTATACAACGCAGGTGCCTATTGTCCAACGTTTTAGCAGTTCTTTTACTATTTTTTCAGGGAAATTTTTGGTTTTGGGAGAAATTAGTGGTAGATTCGTGCTCAGGGGACCAAATTACATCGAAATGGAGCTGCAAAAAAAAATATTAAAAATTCAATTTTTCTTTTATTTTTCGGGAAATGCGTTTTTTCACTAAATCATCGATAACTTTTTTTCCTCTGGGATTCGGTGCTCCACTCTGTGTTCAATCTCTTCGTTATGATTTTCTCTTCAACGTGCTTTTTTAATCATTAAAACCCGATGATTTTTCGATTTTTGGCCGAATTTCAAAGTCGGACCATCGATTTTTGTCAATTTTTCCATACATACACCTTTGCCTCTTTTTTTGCCATATTTCAAGTGGACTTTCCGGGAAAACTGTGCGAGATATCGATACGAATCCAACGCCATTGTTTCAGTCAGGCAAAAACCTTTCCAAACTCACTAAATAAACTTCTATAGCATAGAGGAAGCTCACTCTGCGACCTTTTGAAATATCGTGATTCCTGAGATTCCGGAAAAGTGGCCGGGGAAGTAGAGAACATTTTTTTTCCGTTTTTAAACTCTTGGAAGGGTCTACTTAATCGGAAATTTTCCGCTGATTACGAATATGCTCGAGTTTTCGCCGAAAGTACAAAATTAGAATGGGCAAATGTGGAAAACTTATCTAGAATATTTTTTTTGACATTTTACCCTAGAAATGGAGAGTTCAAGGCGAATGAAACGGTGGATTTGTCGTGAAAAATTCATAATAATTCAGGGGTTGATCCGGGAAGCGTACATGCTTGTATCAATCGATTAAGAATTTCACCCCCAACCCCCCCATTTCACGGATGACGTTCCGTCCTGGGACACCCTGTATATACTTATAGCGTTTGCATATATATATATATATATATGATAACCCGTCGTGGTGAAATCCCTCATAGGATATTTCGTATTAAAATATTAAAATATTCATTCCCGGCATAAAGACGGTCAAATTACGACGGTTAACTCCCCATTCACGTACGTTCTAGCGTATACTACTGTACTATGGCATAGTATAGACATATATCGCATCGTCTCCCTGTATACCGACGCTCCTTCTCTTCTTTCCTTTTTTCTTTTTATTATTATGGGGGAGACCTACCCGTATTCCGACCTACGACACGTTCTAAATACCAGACTTTTATATCATCTAAAAACTTTTCGAATAACTTGGAGCCTCGTTACCATACACTGAATTACGATCAGATGTTCTCCCCGCTGTTCCCGGAGCTCTGTATATCCGATAGACAAAGATGGCTACGGATGCACACGTCTAACCCATTGAACCACTGGTTTTTCTCAATTAACCCCAAATTTGCTAATTTCTTTTTTTTTTTTTATTTGATTCGATTGTCGATAGGAATTATTTTTATTTGCAATTCGATTTGATAAACATTTTGGTGAGTTTTCGTGGGGAATATAATTGTTAAGATCAAATTTTATTAAAGTTTATTTTATTTGGTATATGAAAAAAGTAATATTCTCAATTTACGAATTTGAAAAATATTATTGTGGTACTTTATTGAAATTTTATTACTATTTTTTATTTTATTTTATTAAACACTCATTCAAAAAAAATATTTCGTCACGTTCGAGATACTTGAAAAATGTATTATGAACGATTATTAGAAAAACCGATGTTATTAAATTTAAGATGATAAAGTTCTAAAACATATTTGCGAATAAAAAAAATTATCGAAACGAATAAGAAGGTGCTTGAATATGGGAAGAAAAAAAATGCTTCATTTTACGAATTAAACAACAAAATGTTATCTGCAAACTTTATTGAATTTTTCAAATATTTGACTTGACCGAACGAAATTTTATTTAATCGAAATTTATGCGGGTGTTGAACTTTTTGAAAAAAAAAGAAAAAAAAGAAAAAAAAGAAAAAAAAGAAAAAAAAAGAAAAAAAACGGTAAAATATGAATTTTTGCGCATTACGCAACCAACGTTGTTGAATTTCGAAAGGTGATGCGTGAAAGCAAGGACGGCGGTGCGCGATTACATCAAGATTTCGTGCTTGGAAGATCCGTCGCGACTGTTTCCAAATTTCAAGTAAAATCCTGAAGCTCACCGCGGCCCGATCGTATCGCGGGAGTTTCGCAACGAAGAAACGTGCGAGGGACGAGATCGTACGGAATTATTATTTTTACGATCGTCCCTCGTGCGCGTCGCAGCCTCGTTATCTTGGTCGTCCCGCGATGCCTCTCGATCGACCAAATCCCGAACCATCCAGTTGTCAATTTAACGAGCGGGCCATCGACAATTTTTTAAACGCCAGCCAAAAAATCATCGACCCTCCGATTAGTCCGTTATAAATGTTCCGACGCCGCGTCTAAAATCCCCCGGTTATTAAAAGCCAAGTGGACTCTCCCGATTTACGAGCGTCACGAAGAAACATCCAAATAATCATTCAAACAAACCCAAACAATTGACGAGCACAAAAGTTTGCGAAACTGTTGAAAAGTTCGACAGCGAACGTGCATTCTCTACATTAAAAAAACAAAATCTCTAGCACTTTTCGAGAATCTTTGCGAAATTATTTTCAGCAATTTTTCAAGAAATACAATGCTATTTATTTTTACTTGAATTTTTACTCAAGTAAAATCAGGTACAAATTAATTTCTTAAAATTCATCTATTTCATAATAAACATTAAATTGCATTTAATTTCAATAAAAAAAAAACACTTCTCGATCGATGACCCTAATCTGCCACTTCTTTCTCCAATAATAAATCAACCCGACCTGAAATTCAAAACGTTTGGGTTTGTTTGGGTTTGTTGTTTGGGTTCTCAACTATATTCAAAAAAATAAAAGGATCTAACATTTTTACTGTAAATCTTAAAAAAGGAAATATAAAACCCCTTTCAAACCTAAACGTTCAACCAACCGAAAAATCCCAAATGAATCTAAAAAAAAGTTATAAACAGATGAAAACAAATGTTTAAAAATGATTTTTTCCTCAATCTAACCTGAGGTTAAGGACAGTTCGGGTTGTGCACTATACATAATGAAAGAGATACCTACGCTCGGATGAAGCTGAGGGAGGCCCGTGCGGCTACCTGAAACTGTCGGCTCTAAGCAAACATTTCACAGCCCGTTCGATCCAATTTGACAAAACGGGTAAGGCAAAATCGAACGAACCTCGCATTACGTTACGATCGCGTCGTACAAATAAATATATATGTGCATTCTCGCCATACCCCTCTTCAACCTCGCTCGTTTCCTCCCTCTTTATAGAAATTTATATACAGATTTGTGCGTGCGTGTCGCGTACAGTTGGGAATGCTTTCACGATCGATCCGTCCGATGCCCGAGAATCAGAGAAGAGTTTATCGGGGGCGAGGGGGTGAGAGGTCCAACGTTATCGAATCCACGAATAAAATACGTTTTTTTTTTCGAACCCTGACGAAAATAGCGTTGATCCGAAGAAATCGACTTTGAGGCTTGCCAAATACTTTTTTCCTCTCGAATCGAGTTCTCGAATTTTTGCAGAATAATTAAATGTTTTTGTGAATTTTGGCAATCCGGTTGAAAGGAGATTTATTAATTTTAAAAAAATGGAGTTTTTGTTGAAAAAAGGTTATTTTTTGTAACGGGAAAAAACGGTTTTTGCTAGAGATCTCAATTTGGAGGAATATTTCTTTTGTTTTTCATTGGAGTTTATTCGCGAGTGGAGGGAGAAGCGTAGCGGCGGCGATATATCTGGTCTGGATACTCGTGTCGGGCAGGTTGCCACAGGGAAGCGGTTCGCCACCGAGGAAACTGCGTATAGCGTGCGAACAGCACGTACGTTTATGTGCACAGCTTGTACATCGGTCTCCTACCCTTTTCTCCCTCGCTCCCGCTTCATCTCTGCTCTCGTTGACTCCCTTCGCCTGCGTTCGTACCCTCGCCTCCCCCGTCCCCGAAAGTCTCGCACTTGCTCACATCCCGAGAGCCATTATCATTCTTTAAATATCATTCAACGAAATTTACGAAGTAAACGATACTCGAGAGTAAATCGTTGCTTCATCATTTATTGCGTATGTTGCGCGTGTGTATTTATTCGTATACACGGATACACATTGTTATTTACTTTATTTGTAGTTTCATTATTATTATATGGCCATTACATTATTATTAATAATACAATCGTATTAACTATAATTGTATCAATTGTATGCATATATATATTTCTATGATGCTTTTATATATATATATACGCGTGTACGAGTACTCGTGTATCGATGGAGTCCTCGTTGCCTCAAACGAGAAAATTCTTCGTCGAGATTCCAAATTCGGTGTGCCGTGATACCTAAATGAAATACGATCGATCGACGGTATCGATTTGTTTGATTGTATCGATTGATTTGGACTGGCTAATAACGAGCAATCGATGACGTTTCGGCGAATTATATTCGAGAGAGCAATTTCGTACGATTTGGGTGTCGTGAATTCATTCGGGTGTCGTTTAATCGACGACTCGTTCGCTTGCAACTGTATTCTATTGAATCAAACTGACAATGAAATTCGTTTAAATTCATTTCAATTGAATTCGATTAAACAAATTCTGCCGGCCGTACCGAAAGGTTAAACCCGATCGTTCGAAGCAAAACGGATCTTCGCGACGGTCACCCATCCGACTATCGTCCACCGGTCACAAATACCTAGTTTTGAGGCGGTCGATCGTTCCGGATGGGAGACCGGTCGAAGCCAAGAATTTTTCAAGCCTCGCTCCTCTCTATTATCCATAACTTGTCGCCCCTTCCCGTGAGGGGTTGGTGGCGTTTCGCGGGGTGGTCGTCTGGCGCACGTACCGCACAATGCTCGCCAGCTACCTGTGGCTCTCATTCAAATGTACCGAACATTCTCAACGCGCCCGCTCTCGGACTCGTCTGTTTTTTTCTTCATTTTTTCTTCATTTCTTCTTTTTTTCGTTTACTTTTCTTTTTTATTTGTCGACTGATTTTTCGAGTCTGCAGTAGAAACCGCGCCGAGACTTCTGCGAGGCGACGAGCCTGGAGATGCAATTATTAAAATCGCTTATTATCATTCATTGAAATTCTTTGTAGCGATTCGCCGCAAATATTGAGATCATTTGTTTTTCCGTTTTTTTTTCTTCGTTTTCATGGTTATTCAGAAGTGGCCGCGGCGAAGCTCGCGGGGAGTTGCGCGTCCGCGACGTTGCGTATCGTCTCGTCGCGTGATGCGAAAGTTGTGGTTGCATCGGCATCGAAACAGTCGGGCAACAACTTTCGCGCGAACGCGAGCGAGCGAGCGAGCGAGCGAGCGATCGCGAGCCGAGCCGCCGCCTCGCGCTCGACAACCGGAAGCGATTTTTCTCGCCAATTTCTTTCGTGCCGAAAAAAAAAGAAAAACCAAGAGAAAATAAATGATTTTTTTGTTCACGCGTGCAACGATCAGTGCGAAGACACTTTTTGCCGGCTTTGAGGGAACACGAGGGAGGGGGGGGGGGGGGCGAGGGGGGGGTGGGGATATCTCGAATCAATTATCTCGAAAAGATAACGCGAAGCTACCTGTGGCTTAGCTCGCGTGCTACTCCCGCTAATTAGCGGTCCAAATTGGTACCTGTTGCTCGCGATTGTGCGGAGCGAAAATAGAGAAGAAACAAAAAGAAGAAAAATAATAATAAAACGGGACCATTCGATGGAAACTAGACGTTTCCGTACGGGGAAGAAAAAAATTGCACTTTTTTGCTTTTTTGTTTGTTTTTTCAAGTGAAAAAGTAGCTGTTTTTTTTTCAAATAAGATATAATTCATTTTTTTTTATGAGAAATACGTCATTTTTTTAATTAAAAATCATTAATTTTTTCAATAAAAAATAATTGTTTATTTTTAATATTAATTTTTTACGAGAGTGTAAAGAAAAATCGTATCATAGGCTCGTTTCGTAAAACTTCGAAGCGTCCTTTTTTTCTATTCGCGATTATTCAACGAGTAAAGATAAAATAAAGAAAAAATTGTAATTGTAAAAATACAATTAAACAGTGGATCGATCATTGGCGAGGATACCGATAATTAATCGAATAAACAAAACAAACGGAAAAACTTTGATGAAAACTAAAGTTTAAATTCGTTTATTGGGTGTTGACGGATCGTGTTAATCGTTTATTGAACATTCGTTACTTTTTTACGATTTATTTTTAAATTGTCACGGTGGCTTAGCCCCTTAAATTCGTCTGCTCGTAGGTATCGATCGTGAAAAGTGTCTTGATATCCGAGAAAAAAAAGCGAGGTGAAGGAAAAAAAGAAAATAAGAAAAAAAAAATGAAATCCAAATACGAAACGTCACCGATGATACGAGAGACGTAAGTACGATTATTTGCACAATTTGCGGAGCAGCTTTTTATTCTTCTTTTTTCATCTCTGGTATTTCGAGCCTCGATAATCGCGTGACTCGCTAACGACTCACCTTCGTATCCACGGATCAAACGTTTCTCAAGCAATTTAATGAATTTTGAAAATAAAATAAAACAATTGTTCATCCGATAATCCTGATTAATTCATTAATTCGATTAGATCTTCGTTTTGATTAAACGTTTCATAGCATTCTGGAGAAGTAACGGAAATGCGGGGAATTACGAGAGATCGATATATCGACGAAACGATAAATCGTTTTTCGATGGAGAAAACGCTGGAACTGCCTTTTTGGGTTTGTTTGGGTTTGTTTGGGTTTTCTGGGGTTTGTTCGGGTTGAGGTTGAAATTGAGTTTCAAGGAGTAAAAGAGAATAAAAAATACGTGACAGATTTTTGATTTTCTTCCACTGGAAGATCGTTCCAGCAATCCTTCCACTGCAAGATTTTTCCAGCAATGCTTTCCCGGGAAGATGTTTCCAGCAATCTTGACTCTGGAATATTTTTCCAGCGAATCAATCTCCGGTAGTAGTTGTTTCGTCCCTTTATCGATCAAAGATCAATCTTCCGTGCAATCCATCCTCGAGACGTCTCCAGCAATGTCAATTCTCTCTAAAGCTCCCTGGATCGAATATTGTCAGTTGATTCCAGCTAGTCTTGGAAAGATCGCAGCGACCAGCGTGGAGCATTATTAAATAAAAAATCGTACGAACGAAAAGACGCCTAACCTATCCAGGATTGATAAAAGATTCTCGATCGCCCTCGATCCCTTGGAATCCGAAGGACGCCGATCGAAAGGGTGACTGCTCGGAAAGTTTGGGGGTGCGGAAGGTACGACGAGGGTAGGACGCTGGGACGACGGTTGGGGATTGCCGTCCAGCATCGAGGAGGATCGGGAAGGATCTCGTCGTGCAAGGTCGGCGGCTAGCGCGCGAAAAGGGCGCCAGGGGTACACGATCGGTAGCCCAACGGGAGGAGACGCCTCGAGTAGTGGGGATATTTCTGGCGGCTCGGCGAAGGGAGGGGGGCAAGCCGGAACGAGCGTAGGGGAAATTGGTTCGAGGTGGGAGATCGAAGAGAGCGAAAAGGTTATAATCGAGGATCGGCGCGCGTTGGGCTTCTCAATGGGCGTGGCGACACTCGAGAACCTCCTATCCGTGACGCAGTCTCGACGGCCACCTTGCTCGTCCGACCAATGAGAATCGCCGCTAGAGATGGCGGGGGTAAAGTGCGCGGAGGCATGCGCGAGGCATCGAGAGTGAGGTTACGGAGCATTGGAAACGTCGGGAAGCTCAGGCGAGCCTCGAGCCAAGCCAGTCAGTCGCTCTCAGCTACGACATGCATAACGCATGAGAGCCCTAGCCAGATATTTCTCTCACTCCCGGTTTCTCTTTTTTTTTGCCCGTCCGTTACTTCGCTCTCTCTCTCTCTCTCTCTCTCTCTCTCGCTCTCGCTCTCTCGCTCTCTTTCTCTCTATCGGTACATATGTATACACACACGCATATATATATACATATATATCCATCTGTCTCGCTCTCCGTTACTCGCGTCACGTCGCATACGCGAGGAAAACAAAATCGGCCCGGTTTTTGTATCTCGCTGTAATCAAACGGCGACTCGTTTAACCACGGTCCGTCCGAGGAACGAGAAATCTGCGGAAAGAGCCTCGGTCGTTTGTTGACGGAAGAACGAGAGAGCACGGGTTTTATCGGGTGACAGATCGCGGAGTGGTATTGTCCTCGCTTCGGGAGCTCTCGAGTTTACATCAGTGTTCAGTGGAGTCCGAGAGATAGAGGAGAGCCTCGAGTCTCACTTCGGTGGGTGCGCCGGTCGTGTTGTTGACGAGAGTCCAAACAAACCCCGATTGGGAATTACGGAGAATTCGCCCGCTCGACGGGTACCCCAATCGTTCTACGAGCTTGTTGTGTTCCGAGAAATATATGCATATACGCGTATATATATATATACACGCATAGATTGTCAAAAACAACAAACAAAAAATAAAAAGTCAAGTGTACAGGTGGTGCCCTCAATGTGGGGAGGGATTGTGCAGTGGGTGTGAGAAGATTCGAGAGTGGTGCGCGAGTGGGCCAATTTATCCGGATTAATATAACAAGATCGACGATTCCGGTTTGAAGCAAACGTCAATTTGCCGTGAGAGGCCGCGGCGGCGGCGGCGGCGGCGGCGGCGGCGGCGGCGGCGGATCATCTCTGATAGTTGACGGTGCGACGGACGTTTGGATTCAAGATGCGAAAGAACGCGTACAGAGATGTAGCGAGAAGCGCAGCTTGGAACTTACCGCCTAAGATAGCAGAGTGAGAGATAGCGATATATTAGGTATAACGGGACAAGAGTCGGTTCGATCAAAAAAAAATCGACCGAGACTTTCAGGTGTCCAGTAAATAGGATACGGACTATAACGGTGCGGATGATCCATCGGGATTATCGAGCGTAACGAGGGTGATGAAAACTATCGCTGTGCAATCGTGCCAGCCTGCGAAGTGACGAGTGCAGGTGTGTCCAGTGCGATCGAATAGTGAAGAAGAAGAAGAAGAAGAAGAAGAAGAGCGGCTGGATATTATCCAGCGCCGGGACATCGAGGGTGTTGCATACAGCGTTGTGCTTGTGTTTAATCTATATATATATATATAGATATATATATATATATATATCGATATATATATACATCAGCGGTCGGACGGGTGGAGAGAACGCGCGTAAAGAAAACAAAGAGTCCAGGGTCAGTAGATGGCCGCTACGACGTACATGCCGATTAGTAGCGCAGTATCGGCCGACCTGGACGGTGGTTCGGGTAGGGCAATCGGTATGAACATCGCGGTCGGTGGCTATTCGACGGGTTCGCCCCGTAGCGCCGCTGACGCCGGTGAGATGAAGTACCTGTCGCCGCAGCAGCATCATCATCATCATCACCATCACCATCAGGTGGCAACCTCGCCGTCACCGAACGGTCTTGGTCACGCGGCGAGTTTATCCTCCGGTAATCCATGGGTGAGTCTACAGCCTGGAAGCGAGCATTGGCCGGCGAGCCTGGGGATGCACCACACCAGTCATCATCCCCATCATCATCCTCACGCCCAGGGTAACTCGAGTCTCGACGTGAAACCCCTCGCCGCTGCAGCGACGGCCACCGATTCCGTGCAGGGCATGCATCACAGAGGACCCCATCAATCGCCGAGCATGGGCTCGCCTCATTCGTGGCACGCGCCCGTCGTACCTTCGGCTCATTACAATCCGAGCGGCGGCGCGGCTTCGCCGACGGCCCTCCAGCAGTATCACGCCGCTATGAACGGTATGCTGCATCAGCATCCTCATCAGCATCCCCACCAGTTGCACAATCATCAGACGGGTCTTCCTCATCATTTGAGGGACGCCCACAATCACAGTCCGCCCTCGGGACATCCTTTGCACCCGGGACATCCGTTGGACAGGGATCACAGCGCCGGCGAAGAGGACACACCAACGTCCGACGATCTCGAAGCTTTCGCCAAGCAGTTCAAGCAACGCAGGATCAAGCTGGGCTTCACCCAAGCGGACGTCGGCTTGGCACTGGGCACGCTCTACGGGAATGTCTTTTCGCAAACGACGATATGCAGGTTCGAGGCCCTGCAATTGTCCTTCAAAAACATGTGCAAGTTGAAGCCGTTGCTGCAAAAGTGGTTGGAAGAGGCGGATTCGACGACGGGCTCGCCGACGAGCATCGACAAGATCGCGGCGCAGGGCAGAAAGAGAAAAAAACGTACGTCGATCGAAGTCTCGGTGAAAGGAGCCCTCGAGCAACACTTTATGAAACAACCGAAACCCTCGGCTCAGGAAATCACGTCTTTGGCTGATAGCCTTCAACTCGAGAAAGAAGTCGTCAGAGTTTGGTTCTGCAATCGACGACAAAAGCAAAAGAGGGTCAGCCCGCCCAACGACGTTATGATGGAAGTCATGCCGGCTGGTCATCAGGGTCAAGGTGGCATGCATCAGGGCTACCATCAGCAGGATCATCTGCACGGTTCACCGATGGGACACAGCCACAGTCCACCCATGCTCAGCCCTCAGGGACTCACGGGACACTCTCATCCGCCTCACTAGCATTCACCCGGGCCTCCCCCCCTCGGTATCTCGATAACCTCTCAGTCGAACATCTCCGCGGTTAATCCCGAAGGATTGCCGCCCTTCTATCATCACTACCTCCAGGCTCGTACCAATAGCTACGGTACCTCGTAGCTATTGATGTACCATCATCACCATCAGCAACAGCATCAGCAGCCGCAGCAGCAGCAGCACCACCACCACCACCACCAGCAGCAGCAGCAGCAGCAGCAGCAGCAGCAGCAGCAGCAGCAGCAACATCGAATCAATGATGCCGTAGCTTGCCAGCATCAGCAACATCGACACAACTGGCAAGGTGATGAACTGGACGATCGTCAGCTCGGTCATAACGAATCCACGATTATTCAACATCAGGAGCACGATCACTCGTGCAACCTGGAACATCGGGAACATCAAGCCGAACGAGTTGACATTTTCGACGAGAGAAGATACGGGACCGAGCCGGAGCAGCACCGGGGAGGCCGACAGCCCTATATCCGGCACGATCAACATCGTGCCGTGATTTAGCGAAAAATACAAAAATGAAACGAAGAAAAATCGCCAAGGTAGCTTCGTTTGACCGGTGGGGGAAAACCCCAAAAAGAAGAAAAACGGAAGGAAGCTTCTTGAAGACGAAGAGGGATACGATCGTTGGGACTACGAGAACGGGCATCCTCGGCTGTTGGAATTTATCGCCGACGGATTTATACCGTGTTTCACCGGATTGTACAAAAACGTTCCCAGCGATTATTTTCCGAACGTTATTGTTAATTGTTGTTTGTTTGTTGTTTGTGTGACGCGCGTGACCTTCCTCTCTCTCTTATTCTTTATCTTTCTCTCTCTCTCTCCCCCTCTCTCTCTTTCTCCGCGGTGAAAAGTGCAGTCCTGCGACTCCAGTGACATTGACACTCGACAACGACGCCCACCCTGAAAAAAAGTGACTTTTCACGTGCGTGTGCGTGGGGCCCTCGAAGAAGCCTCGAAGGGCTGCTCGGACTTCCGTGTTCGTTCATGGAAAAGATTAAACGGGATTCCTCATTGGCCGTCGCATCAACGAGGGACACACACGGCTCTCGTCGGGTAATCTCAAACTTGCGGGACCGAGTTTTTTTTCAATTCCTTGTACATAGAAACAAACAGACAAACCCAAACAACAAACCCAAATAACAAACCCAAACAACAAACGCACACGCACTGCGCGTCCTCTTCGAGGAAGGCGTATCCGCATTAAAAAAGAAACAGAGAGAGAGAGAGAGAGAGAGAGAGCGAGCGCGAGAGAGAGAGAGAGAGAGAGAGAGAGATGGAACATTCGCAAATCCAAGTACGCGGAGAGAAAGAGAGAGTGAGGAAGCGTCGGGTGGAATTTGCCTCGCGCAAACTGGCCGCCACGAAATGATGTAACATAAGTAAATACGGACTGTAAATACTGTACCAGATAAAAGAGCCTAGTAAGTTAAGTGAGCACGCTCTAACGTTCGCGCGTCACCGAGTACATCCTCTCCATGTCATCCGTTCGCCGGCAAAAATGAAAAAA
>JAPYZJ010004924.1:0-16283 GCA_030522765.1 Ophioninae sp. B BG-2022a
TTTTCGCATTTTTCGTCGGTTGGCCCTCTTTACCCTCCCCCAAAGGCCCACCCTTTTTTTTTTTTTTTTTTTTTTGTTTCCCCTCCGACTGTCCGACGAAGCCAACCGGAAACGCGAAATTTCAAAGGTTTTGCCTGTTTTTTTTTTTTTTAATTTTTTTTTACATCGTCAACATCAGGCTGGTATCTGAATCACGCTTGAACGAGGCTAAGTCCATCAGCGGCACAAAGCAGCGGCGGAGCGATCGCTAAAAAAAAGAAGAAAAAAAAAAAGAAAAACAAAAAAAAAAAGTGAAAACCTTCGAGTAGCATTTATATTTATCAAGACCGATGGGAATCGACGATGCGAAATGAATAATACGAAAAAACTTGATCCCCGACGACGACAGACGTAATTCCGTGGTAAGAAGTACACTCTTGACGATACAACCGAATACACCTGTCGATTCTCACACGCAAATACGAAAGGTACAGACAGCTTCAAGTTTTATTCACTGTCGTTCGAATTATAGATTCACTGTTCGTGTGTCCGTTTCATTGGCCCTTCCGGTGATCATGCAAAAGTAGGGCTCCACCTCAATTTTGGTGGGAGATTTTTTTTTTGCCATAAATCACTTTGATTAGTCACTAATAGTGATATTTAGCCGGTTGAGACTGATATTTTTAATTCCATTTGAATTCCATTTTAATTCCATTTGAATTCCATTTGAATTGCATTTTAATTCCATTTGAATTGCATTTTAATTCTATTTTAATTCCATTTGAATTGCATTTTAATTCCATTTTAATTCCATTTGAACTGCATTTTAATTCCATTTTAATTCCATTTTAATGCTATTTAAAATTCATTTAAATCCTATTTAAAATCCATTTAAATCCTATTTAAAATCCATTTGAATACTATTTAAAATCCATTTTAATCCTATTTAAAATCCATTTTTATTCCGTTTTAATTCCATTCTTATCTCATTTTAATCCCATTTTAATTCTAGAATATACCCACATATATCCAAACAACCCAAACAACCTTAATTACCTCCATAAGTTATAATCTTGTTTGGGTTTGTTTGGGTATATTCTGGAAGGCATTTATTGCATTTCTCGCCAAACTTCAAAACCTCATAACTCACGGAAATAATTAGAAATTTCAGCCTCCGCCGGCTAAATATCACTAGTGGTGACTAATTAAAGCTATTCGTGGTAAAAAAAAAATTCCCCGCCAAAATTGAGGTGAAGCCCTACTTCTGCATAATTACCCCCTGCCCCCTCATCCTTCTTCCATCGCAACAATTATTTTAGTTCGATTATTAAAAATAATAATAATAAAAATATCCGGGCATGGAATTGGTAAACAAAATCGGCATAAAGTCCATTTGGGACATTGATAGAATTCGCACGCCCGATAATAAATCGCGATAAGGTGATTTTTCATTCCGGAAGAGTAATACGCCGGGGAACGGTACACATAACCGACGGACCTTGGCGATAATTGGAACGGTAATTTTTCTTCCGCCAGTCCCAACTCCCCCCTCCGCGCGTCTCGACGTTCTACTCATCAAATGGTTACTCGTGCACGGTTTATCCCTTTCTCCTTTTTTTAAATTTTTTCTTTTTCTTTTTTTTGCTTCTTTTTTTTTTCTTTTTCGCGCTGATCAACGTTTATATATACACGAGTGCATGCCAATCGACCCTTGATTCTCGATGATTACCTCGTTACGCGCAAGCACGCGCACAGTAATTACTCACTCGGCCCTCGACTTACTTCTACTCGAGACGATCGATCATCGTACTTGTACACACGTGCACACGAATTTATTTATTTATTCCTTATTAGTTCATTATTATTATTATTATTAATTTTTTATTTTTTATTTTTTATGAGATCGATTTGTATCTATTGTTTTTTTTATATTCGATTTTTGTTATTGTTTCCTCACAAAGTGTATGAGTTTCAAATATTTTGAAAGATATTAACGTTTATTATGAAAAAAAAATGTTTAAAATTGTTTAAATAGTTCCTGAATTTGAAAGAAAGATTATTATCGTTCTGGTAATTTTTTGTGATATTTTTCAAAGTTATTTGCACGTTAGTACAGTTTTTTAAAAATTTTTATATGAAAATCGTTACTCTTTATTGGGACTTATTTTTTATTCGTGAAGAAAATGTTGTTTTTTGCTTATAATTTGATGAACTATGTGCCGAATGACTTGAGTCCACCACTCTACTGGTTTCGATCGATAGAGGCTCTTTGGAGGTTTAATTTGGAATAAATTAAGAAATTAATTAAGTTAATATATAAAGTATAATATATAATATATAATATGTTATATAATTATATATTTATATATATATATACATAAATATTTAATAAATATATAAATGTAATATATTTATAAATATACTATATATATACATATATATACACATTAACGAGAATCCTCGAGACTTCTTATTTAATATTTTTCTAAAAAAATAAATGAGTCAAAAATTTGTCTCATTTTGGTCGGTGGATACAAGTCGTGCATTAAGTTCTCGTAAATTCGTGAGAGTGGTGACCGAGGCTGGGGAGGTGAAGGGGTCTAATTGCGAGGGTAATTAGCGAGTCCCGACGCGCTCGCATGGTCCGACGAATTTAGTCCTGCCGACGAGTCTGGTGTACGACGACGCGGTACGAACCCATTCGTGATTAAATGCCTTCTCATATGCGCTACGGGAGATCGCTTTTTAAAGCGCACGATTGAGCAACCGCGCGACGATACGGGCGAGACTTTTCTCACGACCCCGATTGCCCGGCTGCCCCCTCAAACTTTCGTCGCTTTCGAGCACGCGCAAAATTAAAATCCATTTTCGTTGATAATTACCAGGTTGTGCGGTGAAATCGGCAAGATGACAAGAGCTACCAAAATTTCGAAAAGATTCTTTGAAAAATAAGAATAAAAAAATAATAAATAAAAAAATAATAATAAAATAAATAAATTCCTGAAAAAAAAAAATAAAAGAACCTTTTAAAATTTTCTTTTGTTTTAATTCTTTTACTTTAAAATAATAAAAAAGAAATAATACTGATTACTTTAAATAATAAATAAATAATTTTAAAAAAAGATGAGAAAGAAAAATTAAAAGAAAGTAAAGAAATAAAAAAATGTTATAAACGTAAAATAAAAGATGTACGTTTTTTGAAATTTTTTCTTTCTCTACTTTTAATTTTTTTACTTTCTTCTGTTTTAAGTTTTCTTCTATTTAATAAAATTCCAACAAATCCTGGCAAATTCAACGAGTTTCCCGAAAGTTCCAGAAACTTATCAAACTTTCCATTGCATTCGTCCATTTTTGTATTTTTACGCTCACTCGGTAATGACACCTTTCTATATACAATGAACATTCAAATTGAACAATAAACAAAATATCTATTCGTTCGGAAAGAGACACCCGATACGTTGCCAACCAATAATCTAGTATTTGAGATTCACCCAGTCTCATATAATGTCATATAATTCTATCGTATCATAATAATAATAAAAATAATAATAATAATAATAATAATAATAATAATAAGCTACGAACATCTATTTTTCATTTCCACAGTGAAGTGACCCCTCAAAAAGCGAGTGCCCACCTTACAGCTGTCAGCTCGCAAAATTGCGTTATTAATTATGGATTTTCGTTATTACGTTTCAATTATAATTAGGAATAACAAATCGACGTCCGAGTTCATTATAATCAATGGATAACTGCAATACTCGTTTCAATATACGTATTACCTCCCCTCCCCCCCCCCCCCCCCCTATGACCACGTTTGTACAACGAACCGATCCGAAACCGCTTTCGCGCCGAAACTCACGCTCCCCGCGTCCGAATTCTCCGCCTCCGAGAACATGGGAGGATCTCTGGTATCCATAATCGATCGAGGTTTATACACACGTGCAAAATTTATGACCGTCAGTTTCTCTCTCTCTCTCTCTCTCTTTTTCTCTCTCTCGCTCTCTCTGTAGTTTTGTTATCGTTTTATTACGGTTTTGTTATTACTTTCTATTATTATTTTGTTTTATATTTTGTATTGTATTTTTTGTAATTTTTTTTTGTATTTGTTTTTTAATTTTTGTATTTTATTCTTTGAGTATCTTTCAAACCAGATGTTGGTATTGTAGCTTTATGGGTTGTTTCGGTTAGTTTTTAATGTTATATTTCTTTTTTGTTGATTTTTATAATTTTGTTAAAATTTTTGTTTTTTTTATTGTATTAATTTTGATATCCGTGTACATTTTCCCCAAACTCTGCTAGGGCACAATAAAACATATCATCATCATCCACCTCTCTCTCTCTCTCTCTCTCTCTTTTTTTGAATATTAGTGCGTTTTTTGGTTTATGTTGCATTTTTGAAAATTTATATTGTGTTTTTTGGTTTATGTTGCATTTTTTAAAATATATGTTGTGTTTTTTTGGTTTATTTTGCTCTTTTGGTTTATGTTGCATTTTTTAAAATTTATGTTGTGTTTTTTGGTTTATTTTGCGTTTTTTGTATTTATTGTTAGATTATTTTAGTTATTATTTTGTAAAATTGTTATACTTTATTTTATTTTGGAATTCCCTAATTCCCTAAAAGTTTCATGTAACTGGGGCATAATAAAATTTATCATCATCATCATCATCATCATCATCATCATCATCATCATCTTTCTCTCTGTCTCTCTCTCTCTCTCTCCCTCGTTGAACGCGAATAATTTCGTATGCGCTGGTAACCCCCCCCTCCCCCAGTCCACCCCTTTCGCCTTAGCCTCGCGTGTCGCAGTACACGAATGGGCACCAGTCACATTCCCTTTGATGAATAATCGAATCGATCGAGCAAATCTCGCTTATAATGAATTCACGAAGGAAATTCATGATCCGCGCAAATACGACGAGGATGTTTCGTTACGCGACCGCGGAACGTAGAAATTTGTTTTGTAGGGCGTGCGCTTGAGAAGATATCATTTTTGTATTTTTTTCAGTTTTTCACCATTTTTTTTAACGTTTTTTTTAGCTGGTTGAATCGTATTGGATTTCTGGAGAAATTTTTTTGAAACATTTTTAGAAAATCAACATTGATTTGGAAAATTGAAAAGTGGCGCGATGATTAGAGAAGAATATTAGAAAATGTGAGCTAAAAAATCGAATTTTGGAAAATTTGAGCTTAAAAATCGAATTTTGCAAAAATTGAGTTAAAAAAATCGAATATTGCAAAAATTGAGTTTCAAAAGAATCGAATATTGCAAAAATTGAGTTAAAAAAATCGAATGTTGCAAAAATTGAGTTAAAAAAATCGAATATTGGAAAAATTGAGTTAAAAAAATCGAATGTTGCAAAAATTGAGTTAAAAAAATCGAATATTGGAAAAATTGAGTTAAAAAAATCGAATTTCGGAAAGTTTGAGCTAAAAAAATCGAATTTTTGTAAATTTGAGCTAAAAAAATCGAATCTTGGAAAACTGAAGCTAAAAAAATCTAATTTTGGAAAATTGAAGCTAAAAAAAAAAGACGATAAAAGATGAACGTCAAGAATGGTAAAACGAGATGGAAAAGCGTCCCGAAGTTATACGTCAAATGAAAGGAAACGATCTGAAAAATGGAGGAGAACGAAGTGCCTCCCATGGGTGATCGTCGGAACGTATGAAACCGAGAAACACGCGCAAGTGCCATTTTCAGTCGGTACACACTTGACAGCCTGTGTCAAACTCTCGTTTTCAGTTATTTATGAATATGCTGGTTTTTTTTTCTCTCTCTTATTCGGTCTCCGTTTCACCGTGGTCTCTCGCTCCCCACGCCCGTCTGAAGACGTTCTCGAGGATGCTTAAGTTCCGAGATGTCTCTCGGTCTCCGTCGCTCACGAGCCACTCGAAAAAAAAAACGCGTCCGAGCGCTACCCTTCCGTTTCATTTTTATCTTCGTTCGCGGTGTCTGCACTGCGTGAAAATCGGCCCGAGCACGAGCCTCTCAAACGAAATTGTTCATTCAAAATTTTCGCGGCTGTAAAGCGCCACAGTTCCGCTTCCTTGCTGGATCTTCTTCTTGCAATGCAGATGTATATACAGAGCGTTCAAAAAATAATCTTCCAAATCTAAAAATTCATAAATCTCGAAAAAAAACATTTTTCTATTTTTTTCAATTTCATATTCATTTTTACTTTTTTATTTTGAACGTTTCAAACTATTCTCATTTATTTATATTATTGATAGTATTTAATACTGACGCGAGAAAATCGTGAAAAATATTAATAAAATTGAAATAAAATAAAACCAATAATTAGTCAAAATAAATAGATATTTATATTAATACAAATAATTCCAAGTTCCCCAAATCGAAAAAAAATCGGTTGTAAGGGGATTAAAAAAAGTGTATATATAATTTAATTTTTTTCTAAATTATTATTATTATATTTAATTTGTTTATAATATATAGAAATAATGTTAACAATATTAATGAAATTGCGGATAAACGATTTATAAAAGATTGGACATGGCAGGCATCTTTTATTTTTTTGGACGTCAATTTTTGAGTCACCGTGTATCAAATATGTATAAGACGCGATACATCCCGGGCCATTCGAAGGCTGCTACGAATTCATTCTCTCCTCGATTTGCACAATTCAGTCTCGGTCTGTATGTCCGCGAAATAGCTGTATTCGAAGCCGCGGTACACAAATTAAAGCGGAAAGCAGTTTTTAACAGCTACCGCATTTCTCAGGAGGAAAATACAGATCTACGGATGGATGAACGAAAAGATGTGGCGAGCGTAGCCTTTCGCGAGGTCAGAAGAGGCGGAACGACCCTCGGCGAGAACATTTCACAAAGAAGTCCGGAAATTCTGTATCTCCGAACCAACTCATACGCGAGGCTGTTGCTCAGACATCTACAGGGTGTTTTCGTCGAATCGATGATTTTTTCAATCGGTTGTGATTTTTGACGAATTTATTCTTGGCAGATGGGCCAACTGTTCGTTTCGCGATAATATTGCGGTTATTTAAAAATCCCAATTATTGTTAAATATTCAATATTCATAATTAAATAATTTAATAATTTTTCGTACAAAAGAAATATGGAAAAATTAAAAAATATATTTAATATTAAATATTGATATTTTAATAATTCAATAATATTTCATACAAAAAGAATATAAAATAATTAACAAAAAATTATTATTAATATTATTAATCACTTTTAATTTTTTAATGACTTGTTATTATTAATATTTCAATAATTAAATAATAAAAATAATATTAAATGTAATAAAATATTTAAAACGTATAAGTATACTAATCTTCAGGATATATATATGTAGTTAACTTTTTCATGTACCCACTTTATGAATTCGTCGTAAGATTGCCAAGTTTAAATTCGAGAAAAGAGTTCATCGAAGTCCATCTATCGGCAGCTATCCGAATCACAAAAAGGCGGGTATTTCTGTCCAACGAGAAACAAAGGAAAACGAGGGTGGGGATTCTCGAAGTTCCTTCACGCCTAATCGCAACTTTACGGTAGGAAATAAAAGCGTTATTCCGGATGCCTGGGACGAGCGATCTCGTTGAATATTCGGCGAAACGAACTCCGAGTCTGTATGGAACATTTAACCCAACGCTCAAAGCGATGTACCGCGATTTATATACACACGTAAATGTATATGCATACCCAAGTATTTATGTATTTATACCGGATGGCTCGCTCCAAAAGAGATCCTCGAGAAAACCTCAAATAGGAATTTTATACACGGAAAATTTCGATTTAGAAATCGAGATTTTTGATTTTCGAAAAAAAGTCAAATTTCAGGTAAAATTCCGATGGCTGATCGAGGTTTCCATTAGGCAGGCTTCGTTCTAACAAAATAATTTTTTTATTCAATGCCACGCTTTTTTTGTTTCTAAATCGGTAACTATTCCCAAAATGTTTCGATCGAATTCTTTTTGTGAAATTGATTTCGTGACCT
The DNA here is from genome assembly GCA_030522765.1 of Ophioninae sp. B BG-2022a. Lineage (NCBI taxonomy): Eukaryota > Metazoa > Arthropoda > Insecta > Hymenoptera > Ichneumonidae > Ophioninae sp. B BG-2022a. Next base: position 7,956 of record JAPYZJ010004924.1, read on the forward strand.
TATGAGCTTGGAATAACCTTGTTCAGTAGAAATGGCAATGAAAGTCACCCTTCCCCCCAACTCCTATTGAAACGAAACGATTTTTAATAAAAAGGAGTTTACGTATTAATAATTAAAGAAAATAATAATTTGATAATTTTATGTTCATTTAGTCATTCAATAAATAATAATAATAAGTCAGTAAATAATAATAATAAAATGCGATTTAATAAGAAATGATGATACAATTAAATATTAATCAAATTAATAAATTACTAAAAAAATCTAATAAGAAAGAATGGATAAATAAATAAAAAAATATAAGCAAACTTTAACTTCAATTCGCAGTTTCCCAATAAAAATTATTTTTTATTTTATTAAAGACGATTTTTATTAATCAATTTAATTTTCAATTTATTATTATATCATATAATATATAATATAATATAATAAATTTATTATTATATTATTTTTAATTTATTTAATTAAATTTAAAGTGATTTAAATTTAATTAATTTCTTCAATTAAAAGGTGTACAATTTAACTCGGGGCACCCTGTATACACGTGTTTATACATCGGTATGTATATATATTTTTTTGTCGAGGATGGGAGTGCGCAATAGTTGCGCGGGTTGCAACACGATTACCGGGGAAGGTGGAGGCCCTCGCAGCCCCTTTCTCGCGAAGGGATGAAGTGTACACTCGGCTCGCTCTCGTCTCGTCAAAAACTGTGTCTGTTTGGGTTTCCACATACGCAAACGAGGCCCCTTCCCCCTTAATGACGTATACTTCTCGTCGAGGGCGTTAAAACCGCGTAGTTTATATTTTCCTTCGGTTTTATACACTCGATCCTCCTACCATATCTCGTTTCGGGGGATGAAGCTCACCCTCGAAATATCACCATGTAGATATACCGACACACGTACCCAAAGTATAGTAGACGTTTAAACTCCGCATAAACACTCCGGTGGCTGGCTCTTCTTCTTGGGTCTTTCGCTCTCCCCCTTCCCCCGGAGGGACAATTTTATTCCAGCCTTTGCAAAAGAAGATTCAGCCAAAATCCATTTAATTTTGTTTTCGTTTTTTTTTAAATTTTTTTTTAAATTTCCTTTTGAAGCTCGAGTTTGGATTTTTTTTATTTTTCAGTTAACTCTGGTTGCTTCGTTAAAAAGTTAATTGATACGAATGATTGTACCAATTAATGGTTTTTTGGGTTAATTTTTTTTTCTTTTTTTTTAGGTGGGGTAGAATTTTGTTTTTCGATCTAGTGGATAAAGCTACAGGTTTTTATGTCTCTATTTTTTGACTAAAATGTTTCACATGATATTGAGGTGAAATTTGAATGTTTGATTTAAATTGAAACATCTTTCGTGAATTTCGTATTAAAAATACGTGTTTCTGCTAATTTTGTACTTGAGGCAAAAACTCCGGCATATTCGTAATCAGCGGAAAATTTACGATCAAATAGATCTTTTTAAGAGTTTAAAAAGGGAAAAAAATATTTTTCGTCTTTCCCGGCCACTTTTCCGAAATCTCAAAAATCACGAAGTTTCAAAAGTTCGTAGAGTGAGCTTCGTTTATGCTATTTAGATTCATTTGGTGGGTTTGAAAAAGCTTTTTGCCTGACTTAAATAATCGCGTTGGATTCATATCGATATCTCTTATAGTTTTCCCGGAAAGTCCACCTGAAAAATGGCAAAAAAAGAGGCAAAGGGGTATGTATGGAAAAAATTGCAAAAATTGATGGTCCAACTTTGAAATTCTGCCAAAAATCGAAAAACCATCGGATTTGAATTTTTAAAAAAGAATTTTAAAGAGAAAATCATAACGAAGAGATTGCGCACAGAGTGGAGTTCCAAATCCTAAAGAATAAAAAGTTATCGATGATTTAGTGAAAAAACTTTTTTTTGCCCTAAAATCCTAAAAAAATTAGGATTTTTCATATTTTTTTAAATGGTCTATTTTGATGTAATTTGATCCCCTGAGCACAAATCTACCATTAATTTCCCCAAAAAATTTACCCAAAATTTCCATGAAAAAATCGTAAAAAACATCTAAAAACACGATTTTTTTTGCTGTGTGCAGTGCTTTCGACGAAAATTCAATGATATCCTCAATCAGGTGAAAATTTTCGATTGGATAGATTCCCAAAACTATTTCAGTAGTCAGGAGTCCTGCAAGAGAACAAAAGAGAGAAAGAGAGAAAGAGAGAGAGAAAGAGAGAGAGAGAGAGAGATCAACGTTTTTATTCTCCAGTTCGTGGAGTGTTCCTCCGGGAATAAATCGTCGATATCGGATTTCCAACAAAAACAGAAGAGAAGAAAGGGAAAAAAAAGGTCGGGCAGTGGAAAAACCTTAAGCTCCGTGAAAGAAAGGTATAAACGGGCACGAAGGTAAAAATCAACCGTTTCGTATAAGGCACGAAGAGGACGAGAGTCCGCGGCAATTTCATTTCGGAAATGCGCGCGAAATATTCTTCCGTCCCGTAACAGGATTTCGCTGTCTCTCTCTCTCCATCTACCGGAAAATACGCCACTGTGGAAAAACTTTTCCCGATAGAGTCATGCCACAACAAAACGTGAAGCCATTTGTAATTCATGCGCGACGTGGGCTACCCCACGCGTCTCTTCTACCCCCCCTTCCTCCTTTCATTGCCCCCGCATTCTCTTTGAAATATACAGGGTGGATTTCGAGAAATTCGATCCTCAAAAATTTCGACTCGAGGAGAAAAAAATTGGTCCAATTAAAAATGGAGACTCGAACCGAAATGTTGTATTATCCATTTTTTTATTACGCCTTATTTTTTACCCAACTTTGACTTAAATTTTATTTACTTATTAATAAATTAATTTATAATAAATAATATTTATAATTATAATTAATAATAATAATTGTAATTACTAATAATAATGAGAAATTATTAATTATATTTAAATACTTATTAATGTACTATTTATTATTTTTTTAAAATTTATTTATTTATTTACTTACTTTATTTATTTACTTTCACTAAGAACTTGAACAACTTTGACGTAAATTTCATATATTACGTAATTTCAACTTTTACGTAAATTCCAGAATTTAGTTCGCATTGGGTCAAGTATACACATTTTGATTAGTAAATTTCTAGTGATATGCAGCAGAAACAAATTAATCGATTTGGGGAATTTTTCGGTCAACGACGATTGTACAATTGTTCCCGGGTAGACACCCGGTACCTGTGTGCACAAAAAAACAATATACCTCTTGACGGATATACGTATACGTGTTGTATAAAAGATGTGATGTTTCGCATGACGAGCTCTCTCGGGCCTCCTACTCGACGTCAAAACTTCGGATATTTCGCGTGCCAAACGTTTCTCCCCCGTCAACTTTGGCCCGCGCGTGTCTGACCATCCACGTCCTTTTCCACTCGTTCTTTTCTCCGTCATTCGTGCGCCACTCATCTCCCCCCCCCCAGCCCCTCTTAACTCGACAAACCTTATTCTTAACCGAGAATTTTCGTTTTCTCAGCTTTTTCCCACGGAAAATGATAAGCTCGTTACGCGATCGCGAAGCCACTCGATTCTCCACCGACGCTTTTCTATTTTCGAAACTTCCCGATGCGAAATCAATTAAATAAATTCTCGAGCTCTAGGGATTTTTTTCGTTTTGTTTTTCGATCGAGATTAATGAAGAACGAGTTTATAAAAATTTTGGTTTTTTCGAATCGTCATGAAAAGTGAGGATTTTATCGTTTTTTTTTTGTTTATACATATTTATGCATTTATATGTACAGGGTGATCGTGGAGTTCGAAAAAAATAAGAATTTTATTGATTGATTTATTTCTTTTTATTAAAAATTATTTTATTTATTTATTTTAAATGAATTTTGAATTTATTAATTTATTTATTAAATTATTTTTATATTGTTTTGAATGTGGCGTTTTTTCGTGTATTATATCGATCTTTCATAGATTTTTGTTTTTTTCTATTAATTACGATTATATTACAAAAAAGGGCATCAGGCTGAAAAAAAAACAGATTTTATTTTTCAGATAAACGGAATAAATAAATTTCGTATGTGGAAGTCGCCTGAAAAATATTTTTCTTTTTCAAAAAATCTTCGGGCAAGAGTGTTAAAGCAGCATTAAAAAAGTAAAAAAAACGACGTTTACGTACACCCTGTACATCCATGGTTATATACATGCGTGTCTGTTCGAGGAGCATAATTTGTCACGTACCATCGTCGAACTTATCGAGGAGAAGAGACATCTCTCCTAGACATCAATTATTTGCGGAGTTTATTGGGCGATTTCGTCTTTTGTACGTGAGATTATTGCCGTGTTTGCACGACGCTCTAATTCGTTACGACAGGCACGTACGAAATACTCGTATACGCGAACGAAAAAAAAAATCGCGATCTTTCATTCGATTTTGCAAGAAAGCTCTTACTCCAAGGATTTCACGAAAAAAAAAAGAAAAATATTATGTGCTGGTTTATTCGGAGGATTTTTTCGATCGAGCCTACTTTTTTGTGAATTCAAAAAAAAAATAATTATTTCTAATTTACCATTGTTAATAAATTTCAATTTTTTAAATTAGCTATGTTCCAGTACAACTAAATTAAACATTTAGTTTTAATCGATCTAATCGATTGAATCAGTATCAATAAAACTAATTAAATTTAAAAAAAATGAATTTTCATGAAAAATGTTAATGAAAACTAACTAATTTTTAAAACAAACGTTACTTAATAATAATGAATTAAAAATAGTTATTTCCTACTACATTTTTTACTAAACTAAAAATACTAAAGCCAATTTAATTAATCTAATTTGAAAAATTCTTAAATATTGAATAATTCTTAAATAAATTGAATTTAAGAAATCTTAAATCAATGCAATGAATAAAAAATACAAAGAAATTTGAATTAAACACAATAAAATATGAATTAGATAATTAAAATTAATTAAAAAACCAAATAAATCTGAAATAAATTGTATTTAAGAAATCTTAAACCACTGCAATGAATAAAAAAAAGGAATTTGAATTAAACGCAATAAAATATGAATTAGATAAATCAAATTAATGAAAAAAACCAAATAAATCTGAAATAAATAAAAGAAATGGGTAAAAATGAAAAAAAATAAGATATCTTGAAGAAGAAATTTTTTATCGAAAAAGAGCTTTGAAATAAGTGAACATTGGCATGGAAAGAGAGCAAGAGAGAGAGAGAGAGGAAAAGAAGAGCAAGCGAAACGAAGAGAGACACGGGGAAAGGTGGAAAGTCTGGGTGCTCGATTTTGAGCTGGAGGCAACGGCGCAGCGCCCTCTGTACTTACCGTGAAATGAATCAAGTGCCCTGCTTTCAAGATGGGCAGGTGCTTATTACTTACTTCGTTGGATAACCCTTTACCCCTCCGTTCACTCCGTTGGTCTCTCTCGGTCTCTCCTTCCTTCGGGCTCACGGAAATATATCGCGTTGTCTCGCACAGTATGGGATGGTGAGTCCAAACGCCCGGTATACGCACGCAGGTACATATACATATATCTATATACAGGGGAGATTACATTGACGAAGAAGCAGACGTTGGATTGCCAATGCACTTCGGAGTATAACCAACTTCACGATTCTCACCCGCCCTCTATATATCCTCACGAAGAAACCTCCCTCGCCCTCGGGTCGTCCGCAATTCTCTCTCTCTTTCTCTTTCTCTCTCTCGGTCTTCTCCCCTTTCTCAAAGTCCTGGTTCGACCTGCATGGCCCTTCTTTTCTTTTCTTTCGAAGTTTCCTGTCTCTTTCTCGCATTAAGTGTGGTTTTGTTCCTTTTTTTCTAGAACTTTTTGTTGTTGTCGTTAGTTGTCATTATTAGAGTTTTTTTTATTTTTTTGTTTGCGTTTGTTTGGGTTTCTTTGAATTCTCTATTCCATTGCATGTTGTTTTTTTTTGTTTCAGAAGTTTTTGTTGTTTTCTTTGGTTGTCGTTATCAGTGTTTTCTTCCTTTTTGTTTGGGGTTGTTTGGGGTTTGTTTGGGTTTTCTCTCTCTCTCTCTCTATCTCTCTCATTGCAGGTTGTTTTATTCCTTTTTTCAGAACTTTTTATTATCTTTAATTATTATTATCAGTGTTTTCTTCCTTTTTGTTTGGGTTTGTTAGAGTTCTCTCTCCCTCTCTCTCTCTTTCTCTTTCTCTCTCTCGGTCTTCTCCCCTTTCTCAAAGTCCTGGTTCGACCTGCATGGCCCTTCTTTTCTTTTCTTTCGAAGTTTTCTGTCTCTTTCTCGCATTAAGTGTGGTTTTGTTCCTTTTTTTCTACAACTTTTTGTTGTTGTCGTTAGTTGTCATTATTAGAGTTTTTTTTATTTTTTTGTTTGCGTTTGTTTGGGTTTGTTTGAATTCTCTATTCCATTGCATGTTGTTTTTTTTGTTTCAGAAGTTTTTGTTGTTTTCTTTAGTTATCGTTATCAGTGTTTTCTTCCTTTTTGTTTGGGGTTGTTTGGGTTTGTTTGGGTTCTCTCTCTCTCTACCTCTCTCATTGCAGGTTGTTTTGTTCCTTTTTTCAGAACTTTTTGTGGTTATCTTTAATTATTATTATCAGTGTTTTGTTCATTTTTGTTTGGGTTTGTTAGAGTTCTCTCTCTCTCTTCTTTCGATTCATATGGTGTTTTTTCTCTATATTGCGTTTTTTAGTTTATGTTGTGTTTTTAACTATATATATGATAGAGTTTTATTTGCATAAATTGTAATAAAATTTTTTTACAAAATCTCTTTCCTTACAATTGGTGTTTTTTACTATTTTTTGTTAGATTATTATTCAATTAATATTTTTTAACATTTGTATATTTTATTTCGTTATAATTTTTGTTTTTCCCTAATTGCCCGAAAGTTGATTTACCGAGGCATACAAAAATGTATCATCATCATCTCTAATTACGTGTTGTTTTGTTCTTTTCTTCAGAACTTTTTGTCGTTATCTCTAGTTATCACTATCAGTGTTTTCTTCTTTTTTATTTGTGTTTGTTTGGGTTCTCTCCATCATTACGTACTTTATTGCTACTTCGTTCAGAACTTTTTGCTACTATCTTTATCTATCATTTTAAGTGTTTTATTCTCCCTCCCCTCCTCTACCACCTCCTCACCCATCCCTTTTTTGATTTCGTATCTTTTTTTTGGTTTTTTTTTGTTTTCTTTTAGTTTTCAATCCGCCCTCCCTAATGTCTCTTTTTTGCTTTCCCCTTTATTCTCGTATGCTGTTTGGCTGTTTTCCCAGGTCTCTTCTCGTGTGCGTTTGGAGAAGTACGGATACGCAGATCCGAGGGAATGGGACTCGTGGATCGCTCGAAGTCACGGTAATTTTGGAGGATTCGTGAATAGGCACGCAGGAACCACAAGCCCGGAGCTGAGCGGTGATCGCAGCCCTCGCGTACGTTATACGTCTCGTGTATTTTGAGGGACTCAATGTTTGATGCTTATTTGCCCCGCGAGGACGCAGTCGCGTGCAACAACCAAATACCTTCGGGCCATCTATAATTCATCGAATAAATGAGCAATTGTGCAACGACGAGGACGACCCAAAGGAAGGGGACGAAAAAGACAAGAAACCGAAGCGTTTGTCTTCGATCCGGTTGGAAACTCCAATTTTATGGAAATGGCCAATGGGAAATGGAAAAACTCGAGTAACTTAAAATCCTAATAAGTACCAAATATCTAAATACAAAATCCTGAAGGAAAATAAGTTATCGATGATTGAGTAAAAAAACTTTTTTTGCCCTAAAATCCAGAAATGTTTTGGATTTTTAATGTTTTTTTTAAATGGTCTATTTTGATGTAATTTGATCTCTTGAGCACGAATCTATCATTAATTTCTCCTGAGAGCCAAAATTTGTATGGAAAATATCGTGAAAATCGAGATTTTTAAGTTTTTTATGATTTTTTCATGAAAATTTTGGGTTTTGGGGAAAATTAATGGTAGATTCGTACTCAGGGGATTAAATTACATCAAAATAGACTATTTAAAAAAATATTAAAAATCCAATTTTTTTTTGGATTTTAGGGCAATAAATGTTTTTTCACTCAATCATCGATAACTTTTTTTTCTTTGAGGATTTGGCACTCCACTTTGTACTCAATCTCTTCGTTATGATTTTATCTGCAAAATGCTTTTTTAAAAATTCAAATCCGATGATTTTTCGATTTTTGGCAGAATTTCAAAGTTGGAATATCGATTTTTGCCAATTTTTCCATCCATACCCCTTTGCCTCTTTTTTTGCCGTTTTTCGAGTGGACTTTCCGGGAAAACTATAAGAGATATCGATATGATTCCAACGCCATTATTTAAGTCAGGCAAAAACCTTTTCCAAACACACTAAA
>JAPYZJ010004925.1:0-12572 GCA_030522765.1 Ophioninae sp. B BG-2022a
TTTCACGAATCTCTATTATCTCCTTTCCAGAGATCCTCCGTGTCTCTGGGATTGTTGATTAGCGTTGGAGGGGACTCTGACGTAGTATCATCGTGACTGGGACGTGTCCTCCTTTTTGTGTATATCAGATGGATGCATGATGGGTGGTTCGATGGATCGAGGACCAGGAACTTGTCCAGGACCGGGTCCAGCGCGATGATGCATATGTAGATTGCTGAGAGGTCCAGGGCTGGGATCTTTCGATCTGAGGCTGTTGACGGGTGGTGGAGGTGGTGGATATCCGGCGTAGAGTTTGGCCCGTTCTTCCTCTTCGGCGCGAAAAGCGGCGGCGGCCATTAGAGGATTGTAGCGTAATTGTTGGAGGGGATCGTAACGATAGGGATCTCTGAAGGGATCGGAGCTCCATGGTGCACCTGGTTGACCGGGGGGTCCGGTCGGTGGCTGGAAATGTTGCATCGGATGACCACCCAAACCGGGTATCATACCTCTGGCCATTGCCGCGTGGGGACCGGAAATACCAGCGTGCGGATGCCTCGCTAGGTAGGCGTGAGGATGCGCGTGATGATAACGCGGATCGGTCATCGGAACTTGGCTGGAAACCGGAGGTTGTTGTGACTGAGGCGGTTGACGCGTCAGCATTACGACTTCCTCGTCTTTGCTTCTAGGCTCTTCCTTAACCCTGACTTCACCGGTTGGATCCATTGGATTGACCACGCCGTTTCTCAATGGCGACCTGTCCCGTGCCATCGCTACCGCGTGCTGTTGCTGCTGCTGTTGTTGCTGCTGACGCGACTGCTGCAGCATCATTCTCTCTCGCTCCATTTCTCGCCTCTCCATCTCCCGTCTCTCCTTCTCCCGACGATCGCGCTCCCGTGCTTCCGCAGCCTCGGCTTTTCGCTTCTCCTCTTTTTCACGCTCGCGCCTGTCGCGCTCACGTTGCTCCTCGCGCTCACGCTCGCGCCTCTGACGCTCGCGTTCACGCTCCCGCTCCCGTTCGCGCTCTCGCTCTCGCTCACGCTCACGCTCCTCTAACTCCGCGCGACGGTCGATCGACGGCGGCTCCGGCTTCAGGTTCCACGTAACCGTCGTCGGAGGGAAACCCGGACCGGCCCGCTGCAGTCTGTTGAAGAAGAAGACGTTTGAGAGGTTATGTTTGGAGAGTGGACTTTGCAGGTTATGTTTTCGGAGGTTTGAGGTTATCTCTATGTGAAATATGAGGTTATCTTTGTAGAAGATTTGAGGTTATCTTTATAGGAGATTTGAGGTTATCTCTAAATTAAATTTGAGGTTATCTTTACATGAGGTTTGAGGTTATCTTCGAATAATTTTAAGGTTATTTTTTTTTTAGAAAACAATATTCAAAAGTGTATTATGTAAGAAAAATAAAAAACAATGAATGGAGAGACGCACCCTCGCCAAGGATCGTGCACGGATCCGATTCCACCGAGGGGCGGCATTTCTCTGCCAGGTGGAAATCCAGGTAATCCAGGAAAGTTCGGATTCGGCGCACCGAACGACGCTGGATATCTTCCAAAAGGAGACATTCCGGTACCTGAGTATGGAAGAGGCAGAAGAAACGTGTGTTATTAGGATCTATCAACAAAAATTGTACGACAGAGAGAGTACGACAAAATTGTAGAGACATTCCAGGGAACGTCGGAATGCACACGAAATTCTGCGTTTTTATTTTATATTTGTATTTTTACATGTTATCTTTTTTTTCCATTATTTGGGTAGCCAGAATATTTTTTGGGGTGGAAAAAAGAAAGAAAAACATTTTTTTTTTAAGTAAATTTGAAATCGAATAAATCGGTAATGAATTTAATTAAGATTCTCAAAAACGATCCGGGCACTTCCGATAGTTGAAATTGAAAAATAAAATTAAATAAATAGAAAAAAATAGCGAAATGTTTTTCGATTGTCTTCCAACGATGCGAATTTGAACCTCGGAAACAATCCTTTCGGTAAAACGAGGAAGCTATGCGAGAAAACATACCCAAGTGCGAACCCGGCGCGGATAGAAAACCAACCGGATGCGGAGGCGGCGGGGCGGGATGATTGGGTGGAATGTTGGTTGGAAAGGGTGGCGCCATAGGCGCGCCCATTCCGAGACCTCCTCCAGGACCGCTCGGGTAGAGGTGACCCGGTGGTCGGAGCAATTCCGTTTTCGTGTTGACGACATTTCCGGCTTTCGCCTCGGCCTGCTGTTTCTGCTGATGATGATAAATCTCCCACGCTATTCGGACGTGCATCGCGTTCCACTTTCCGGTTTTCTGTGGAAGAAAAATGGATTCATCAGTTTCGCGCCGGAAGCTTCAATTGAAACTGGAAAGATCGAAAGTTCCGAATTTAAGATGATCGTGGATATTCCTGAACCGATTTCCTGAGATACGCGATGATATCGAAATCCGTGGGTACCGATCTACCATACCGACCGAGACCGTTTCGAGTAACCCCTCAAAAACCCCTTTTTTCGAACACTACATCAGAATCCATCTTTGAAGTTGGTAACTTACTTTTGGCGCGAACGAGGTCATGTGATTCGGCGGTACGAATGGTGTCGATGGTGGTCCCATGCCGGGATGCAGGAGGCCCGCGTTAAAGCTCGAGTATCCTGAGAGATTGAGATTTCCACGAAAAAACGGTGAATCCACGCTTCCCAATTTCGGAATGTCCTTGAACTGGAAAAACACGAGAAAATTTAGCAAACGGGAAGAATGAATATGTGCGGTTGAATACGAGGAAGGTGATGGTGCTCAAGAAATTCTGGAGCTTCATTTTTCGTAATCATCACACGTATTTAGTCATGATTGAGTACATGGCTCGATCATGTATTAATTAGTGCTTGGTACTGAACTCATGTACTAATTAGTGAGCAACAAATTAGTACTCGGTTACTAACTAATTCGTTGCCAACTAATTAGTACTTAGTTACTACTAATTATTTGGCAACCAATTAGTACTCAGTTATTAACTAATTAATAACTTACTAATTGCTTGTTAGCCATTTAATTGCTAAATAATTACTAATTAGTAACTAACTAATTAGTAATTACATACTACTAATGAGTAACTTAGTAATAAATTAGTACTAGATACTACTTAGATAATGACTAAATAGTAACTCGTGTACTGATTAATACTAAGTACTAATCGATAATTGAAGTATCAATTAATCGTCTCGCCGACTATTTATCCGGTATAAGTAAAGGGAGGTAGATTCGAGGTAATACGCACAATCGGAGGAGGAAAGAGTGTGGTAGCTGCGGGAGGGGGTAGCAGCGGTGTCGTGTGCTGATGTACGTGAGTATGCTGATGCTGATGGTGATGCATTTCCGTTCTTAGATAAGGCGGTGGCCCGAGGTTCCCGACACCAACTCCAACGGTACGATCTTGAGAGGCCAAAAATCTATTATCCAACTCTCGTCTCAGCATATCCGTTTGACCTGTGACATGCGTCACCCCTGCTTCTCCATTAACATCGAGTTGAAAAGTAAAATCTGTGCATTCTCACTCTCTCTCTTTCTCTCACACACGTACTCTCTCAGACACTCATCGCCCATCGTGTAAAAAAGATTATCGGTAATTATTGCAAAAGTGGGTCCAATTTGGGGCAAACATTTGTTTTTTTTTTTCGGTCCGAACGTTTTCCGGTCACCCACGCAAAACGTTCGTTTAATTATCGATGAATAAATCAATAAATTAAAAAATTGAATAAAATTTTTATTTAATTGAAACGTATAGAAAAGAATTTTAATAAAAAACGTACATAAAATTAACAAATTAAAAATTCATTCTTTTTATAAAAAAAAAAACCCTTAGATGCGCCGTTAAAAAAAAATAATATCCACCCACCCAGCGATCAACACACCCACTATTAGAAGTGACAAAAAATCTGATTCTTCAATCTTACATATTTAAAAATCTGGCGGTGAGCCACTTTTGCAAAATTACGAGATTTGGGTCGAAACGTAAGCAACAACGAAAAGAAGTGTCGTTGATGACTACGTAAATACTTACTTGATTGGAAGAGGGACTCGGCCGAGAAAGGATTGGGATTGGTCGTCGGTGGTTGAAGACTGGGAAGGGATGTGTGCGGACTCGAGCTGGAGACCGGTGGTGGCAGAGGCGCGGCGAACATCGGGGGTGGAAAATTGTGCATGTTCATCGATGCCGGTGGCGGGGTCGGCCTGGGTACCGATGTCGCCGAGGGTGCCGGTGACAGTTGAGAGCTCGCGCTGCTACTGGTTTAAAAACAACAAATAACCTCGTCAAACGAATTCATCGACGAAGAAAAGTAAATACAAACTGGAGAAATTTGCGGATAAAAGTTTGCTCACCTTATCCATCCCTGTGCCTTCGAATAGGCGGGTAGACTAGAATTGGCTGGGGACGATGTGTTTGGCACACTCACAGGCGTTATGCTACCCCGGCTCAGGGTGCTCACGTTGCTGCTGTAATATCAAGGATTCGAGGTTACGAATGAATACAAAATTATTGATTCATAACGATATTGATATAATTAATTTAAACAAAGATTACTTGATAACGATATTAATTTAATGAATTAATGAAAAAATATTCATCAAAAACGATATTGATATCATCGATTAATAAAAAAAGACTAATTGATGACGGCATTAATTTTGTGAATGAATAAAAAATTATTAATTGATAACGATATTAATTGCATGAACTCATAAAAAAATAATAATTGATAATGATATTGATATGATCGATGAATAAAAAATTATTAATTAATTAAAATTAAATAATAAAAAAATTATTTATTAATAACGATATTTCTTCATTGATTTATCAAGTAAAAATATAAAACGATACTCTACATTTATTCAAACGTATTATTACCTGTAGCTGTCTCTTTCTCTGTTGGGACTGTGGCCTCTCGGTGAGTTGTTGTTGTTTCTTCCGGCTAAGCTGCAAGCCACGATGTCCCGATGCACCATCGTGTTTGCGGTGGTAACTGTGTTCGTTATTGTGGATACGCATGTCGTCGTTGCCGCGCTCAACGGGGTGTTGCTGCTATTATTATTATTGTTGTTGTTGTTGTTAATGCTGTTGATGTTGTTAGTGTTGGCGTTGTTGTTGTTGCCGTGACTCGTCACGGAGTTTCCTATCGTCTGCTTGCTTATGTTGGTGTACGGAGAGGCCCGACTCGCTCTCTGTAATCAAATCACACGAATTAGGCGAGGAAACAGAATTTTCCAATTTTCCAATAAAAAACTTAATAGTAGTCTATTATTATATTATTATTTTTATCCTTTCACAATAAAATAAAAATAATAGTAATAATAATACTTATTATTATTACAAAAAATGTATTATTTTATTTATATAATTTATTTATAAAATTAATAAATCTCAGTCCCCCTCGACTCAAATTTTCTAATGGTGACCTATGGAAAACGTAGAGGACGGTAAAAATAATTTTTTGCCCTAAATTGGCGATACACCAGATTTCTGCTTAATTACCGTATGTTTGCTAATTTAACAGCGAGAATAAGACTTACGACGTCAGTGCGTGAGGATGTCGAATGAGAGGGCGAGGGCACGGCCGGTGGCAAATAAGGGCTGTGATTGAGCGGTGCGTAAGGTGTGTAGAGCGGCGGATACGAGGGCTGAGTCTGTGGATAAGCTGCCATTGGCAAAGGGGGTGGATAACTTGTGGTCGCTGCGCCGTTCGATGGCGCCGCCGGTGTCACTCCGAGACTCGCTACCGCCGGGCTCGTCGTGTTGTGACTCGATGACGAGACGAGGGGCACGTTCGGGGGATGATGCGCCGGTAGAGCCGTGTGCTGAGAGGTCGGCTGCTGCGACAGCGACGAGGCCGGGAGAGCTGGTGACGCCGGCCGTTGTTGCGGAGCTATTGCACGTGGATTCGCTGCCAGAGGACTAGTCATCTGTTACGGGAAGAAACGGAAACGTTGAGAGTAACATTCAATGGAGAAAGCGGAGGGTCAATGGTGAAAGCGAAGAATCAATGGCGAAAGCGAAGAGTCAATGTCGAAAGGGAAGAGTCAACGGCGAAAGGGAAGAGTCAATGTCGAAAGGGAAGAGTCAATGGCGAAAGGGAAGGGTCAATGTCAAAAGTGGAGACTAAATGTCAAAAGCGAAGAGTCAATGTAAAAAATGAAGAGTCAATGTCAAAAGTGAAGAGCGAATGTCGAAAGCGAAGAATCCATGGCAAAAGCGAAGAGTCAATGTCGAAAGGAAAGTGTCAATATCAAAAGTGAAGAGTAAATGTCAAAAGCAAAGTGTCAATGGCGAAAACGAAGGATCAGGATAAAAAATGAAGGGTAAATGTCAAAAGCGAAGAATCAATGTCAGAAGCGAAGAGCCAATGGCGAAAGCGAAGTTAATGTCGAAAAGGAAGAGTCAATGTCAAAAGCGAAGGATCAATGTCGAAAGGGAAGAGTCAATATCGAAAGCGAAGAGTCAATGTCGAAAGTGAAGGATCAGGATAAAAAATGAAGGGTAAATTCCAAAAGCGAAGAGTCAATGTCGGAAGCGAAAGAGCCAATGGCGAAAGCAAAGAGTCAATGTCGAAAGGGAAGAGTCAAGATTCAAAAGCGAAGAGTCAATGTCGAAAGCAAAGGTTTAATATAAAAAATGAAGAGTAAATGTCAAAAGCGAAGAGTCAGTGTTGAAAGCGAAACGGTGATCGAATTGGCAAAATCATTTTAGCAAAAAAAAAAAAAACGTAAATATGACAGTCCAACATCCCAAAAATCAAATTCGCGAGCCAAAAAAATAAAAAATGGCGAAACAGATATTCATCGTTTTCGAAATCGAGAAATCGATGGACATAGATTACGAGTAGTAAACGAGTACTAACGGGTGGTTGGGATATGTGTGGGGGTAACGTGGGGCTGGGAGGACTCGGCGCCGTCGGAACTGGTGCTGAGGCAGGCACAGGGGGTGGAATTGGGGCCGGGGCATCCGTCGCTGGATTTGAGATTTGTCCACCGGTGTCCGGAGGCGATCCCCCCGCCCCGTTTGCCGGTGGCAACACGTGCGGCGAAGAAGATGGCAACTCGTCTGCAAAAAAAAAAACAAAAAAATTCACAGAATTTGTTGGCACGTTAACAAAAATTATACACAATTTATAAATGATTTTATTTCAATGGTTCTTCGAAAAAAAAAATCCTCCAGAACGCATTTTAAAAAAACAGCTTTTTTGAAAATCGTCTCTTATCGATATTTCTGATCGGAACTTATCAAAAATGCTGCTCGTACGAACAGTGATAAAAAATTTAAAAAAATATTTTTTTTCTCCAGTTTCTTTAGATTTCTCCAGAATACTCACATTTACGTGGAAGGGGTGGTGGAGTAGAAGACTCAAAGAGTATCGATTCTGCATCCGAGCCCTTGTCGTCTTCACCTTCACTATCACACTGCAAAAAAAATTAAAAAATTAGTCCGACCGACAAAAAAGAACAAATGCAAAAATGAAAAAAGAAAAAGTAAAGAAAACTCGTTTTACTTACGATATAACCTTTACCCGAACTGCAATGACTGCTAGCCTGTTCACGAAACAGAAAAAAAACGTGGGAAGATTAAACGTTTGCTTCGAGAATGCACTTTCTCAAACTTTGCTTAAAAGTATTTTTCATAAAAAATTGGGCAAACGTTGGGTTGGGTAAAAAGTGTCTTTTGATTAAGAAAAAATTAAATCTTCAAAATCACTATCGAATGTTTCTTCGACTCAAAAGTTTATTCGTTTCAAAATTGCTTTTCCCAAAAAGACTGGTTTAGTTAAAATTGTGTTTTACTTAAAAGTTGCCTTTCTCCAAAAAAACGAACCCAAACAAACCCAAACAGAATTTTCTTTTTCTCAAAAGTTTTCTTTATCGAGTCCGTTGGTTTTTCCAGTTCCGTACTTACATCGCTGAGATGGTCCCTGGAACTGTCGGCGTCCTGGCAATCCCTCGGGATTCCAGGGCCGTGCAATTGTTCCGACGCTCTTCCACTGTCGTCGCTCGTACCTGCATCGAGGCCCTGTCAAAACGCAATTTCCAATATTACTCACGGGTGATACATTCGATCGTGCTGAATCGTAGTCAATTATGGTAAAAAAAAGGGGGGGGGGGATTGATAATTAAACTCATCAGGATAGACGATTTTTTTAAACCCAAACAAACCCAAACGAACGTCAAAACCAAAATTGTTGGCAAACAATAATTCAATTATTTTCGAGAAACGAAAGAGAGAACGGGGTGAGGGGGAAGGGAAGTTTCACGAAGTGAAAGATATCGGAGGCGCGCCCGTCTGGTACGGCGTGAGTATGACGAGTAAAATCACCTGATTGAGCGTAGAGGGTGTCAGTATGGAATTATGCGTGTAATGGTTGTGCTTGAAATGATTCTTGATGTGGTGATCGTTGTGCCGATTGTTCTGTCCGGTATCCACCTTTGGTTTTTCGTCAGCTATCGACAGCAACGAATGGAGCTTCTTCACATTATTTTTACCGGCTAACTTTATTGCACTCTGAAAAATATGAAAAGAAGAACGACGTTTTCGTTATTTATTTTTATTATCGATACCGCATCATTATCGCACCACGTTACCGCATTATCAACATCATTATCGTCATTGTCATCATCATCATCATTTTCGTCATTATCATTATCATCATCATCATTTTCGCCATTATCATTATCATCATCATTTTCGCCATTATCATCATCATCCTCATAATTATTTTCGTCATCATTATCATTATCATCGTTATCGTCATTATTATCATTATGGTCGTCATTATTATCATCATTATAATTATCATCATAATCATTATTATTATTATCATCATCGTCATTATAATCATTGTCTTCTTCGACATAACCATCATCATCAACATCATCATAATCATTATCATCACGATTATCGCTGTCGTTGTTTTTATTCATTAAATTCAATATCATGATATTATGCCGATATTATGATTATACAAAGCTGATATCATGAATATGACAATATAATTGCACAGGCTCGATAAATTCATATTCTATGTATGTCATTATAAAACTTGATAAGTATAATAATAAAAAAATATATGACAACGATAATAATATTCATTATCAGTGATAAAAAAATAAAGTTGTTCTAAAATAGAAAAACTGAGTATAAAAAACGAAAGATGTAAATAAATAAACAGAAATGAAAACAGCAGGAAAAGCGAAGCGCGATCGGTACATAAAAATTGTTCGGGCTTCGTTTTCGTTACTTTCGCGGACAAGGAGAGAGACGTTCGTACCCTCGCGTCTGCGAGAACAAAATTTCCAATGCACATTCCGGTTTGTCTCGGCGGCGGCGAGTCGCGGGAGAGCTTCGATCTCCTCGTTGCGCACGCACACATCGGTTTGCGCGTGCGCGCGCGCGCGCCGCCGCCGCCGCCGATAAAACACACGCGTCGTCGTTGGCTGTCGCCACGAGCGAGACGACGATCAGAGCGGCACCATCGTCAAGCGAGAAACGCGTTCCGCGATCGCAGCGCCGCGTAGCGAGCCTGAGGCGCTGCGAGAGAGAGAGACAAAGGGCGCAACGAAAAAAAAAGAGAAGCGAGGGAAACAAAAAGAAACAAAAGAGAGGAAAAAGAGAAAGAAATCAGTGAAAGAAATGCGTTTCGCGCGGAGGCCCCGCAAGAGAGCGAAACTTGGTCGCCTCGTCGCGCCGGCTTTAAACTGGATCACGAAACGTGCACGAGAAACTTTGCGCTTGACCAACGCGCCGATCCGGCAACGTTCGAAACATCGTACAGAAATACTCGCAAACAATTCCTGGATTTGTATATATGTATATACAATTTTTATATATATACTCTGCCGCTCAAAAGTTTGGATACACCAGCCGATATTTCTTGCCGCACTTAAAGTTGGATAACTTTGCCAAAAAAAAGATGTTCGAACATCCAAAACGGCGTTTTAAAAAGGATGTACCAGGCATTAATTTACTCGATTTAAATATTTTTCTAAATTTTGTTTTCTACCCGGAACAAACTTTGGTACGTGACCGTTTTTAGGCCTTTTTTCGACCATCGCGAATCCGGCGCCCAATCGAAGGAAATTTGTTTATATTTCTTTTTACTTTGAAGAACTTGGAAGGGAATGCAGAAGCTCCATATTACTCTTTTTAAACATTGTTTGAGCTTTTTTTTTGACAGGTATTACAATTTTTCCAGAATTTTTCTTTGTCTTTTTTTTGAGTATTTTTTTCGAAACTTACGAGTGAAATATTATTTTTTCAAAAAGGTAACTAATGTATATAAAAAAAAAAATACGTAACAGGCGCAGCCTGCGAGTTAATTTTAAAGGGCGCCTCCAAAGCAGTGAATTTTTCCATTTAATTAACATGGGCGTATGGACCTGTTGCGGTATATTTTTTTTGTTTGATTTAATATTGCTCCGAAAAATTTGGAACTTACCGAGTGTCTCTATTGTAGTTATAGATACTTCAGAAAAAAATAAGAGATTTTTAGCGACACAAGTTTTGTATGAACCGCTTGGCTAACATCAAATATAGTTCAAACTGCTTTAAAAAAAAAAACAAATTTTATCTTTAGAAAAATAAATAAAATTAATTTTTATCGATCGGAGCTGTTTTTTTATTGCGTAACAAGTTGGATTTTACAATTTTTGCAATCGTATATTTATATGTGTGTATGTATGGATATTCGTGTTAAATTAACATTCAAAAGATATTCAACAATAATAATACATTTATCGTCATTGCTGAACCTTTTTCATATTGTTTTTATTGTTATGAAACTTTCAAAAATTGTTGAAAATTTGAAAATATTTTCGACAATTTTTATAACATTTCATAGACATTTCAATAATTTATAATAATTCATAATAAGGATTTGCACAAGTTTCAGGTATAATGGTGATAAATCTATTATTATTGTTGTAAAAAAAAGTTTTCAATAATTCAATTGTTTAACAAAGTTTATTTATATTTTTAGAAAACATAAAAAAAGGTAAGGAGAGATTGAGACAAAATAAAAGAATTTGGAAAATAAGAATAATGTTTTCATTGAATCGTGTCGTCTATCCACGAGGGCACGAATGGTAGCGATGACAGGAATGCATTCGAGCAAAATCATTTTTTAAGTAATTTTAAGCAAATAAAAATGACAAATTATTGAGATAATGTTTTTGTAATGGAAATCTTTTATTTTCTAAAAAAAAATAGTTAAAGAATTTTGTTAATTATTTTCTAAATTTTTTATCTACAAAATTTCGTAAAATATTCAAAAAATAATTGGCTGAAACATTTTTAAAAAATATTTAGAATATTTCGAAAATATTAATTTTATTTATTTGGAATAAAATATTTACTAAACAATTTCGGAAATAATAACCTAAATTATTTGGCGACCAAACGATTATCGGATTTTCTCTACAGAGATAAACAGATGCAGATAAATGATTTAATCCAAGAGCAGATACGTATGCCTGTATATACTTATATATACGTATCTCCACTCGAATAATACGTACAACCGTGAATATCGCGTGAAAAAAAAAAACGGAACGTGTCGAGAGTACCGCGCTTTCCCGGGTGTGGAAACACAATTCTCGAGAGCGAAGCAAGAACCGAAAACAAAAAAGAAAAACGAAAAGTACAAAACACAAGCGCGCACTACGATAAATCCTCGAGTACGTAATGACCCGAAATAGCGAGAAGATACGTTCGGGTGCGCGGGATTTTGATACTCGTCGAGATTTCGACAGCGCGAGAGAGAGAGAGAGAGAGAGAGAGAGAGAGAGAGAGAGAGAGAGAGAGAGAGAAAGAGAGAGAAAACACGAAAAAAACACATACACATACGCGTATACGGGGCACGAGCGTACGTCAGTACGAGAGCAGCGCCGCGGTTGCGTGTGACGCGAAATATCGTCGAGCAAAAAAAAAAACAAAATTTCAGTCCGAATAGAGAAGGCAACAAAAACAAGAATCAACAAAAAAAAAAGTGAACCAACGAAAACAATAACAGCGAGGGAAGCGAATATATTTTCTGTGTTTCGTCGTGGCCCGCGCTCGGAAGATATCGCGACTCGGAGTTTTACGTTCGTTCGCACACTCTCAGGTTTTACTCGTTCTCTGCGGTGCGAGCGTTTGGTACACGGTCCGCGAGCTCAGGATCGCGAGAAGGAGGTTGGTGGGTGGGGAGGGGGGGGTGGAGGGTAGCACAGCGGAGGAGGAGAAAGACGCGGAGATTGAGAGAAAGAGAACACACGCGTACCCACTCGGCTCGCGATGATTACGCGGCTCGGATGCAGCGCGCCCGGTAAACCGCGGGAGAAAGAGAAACACAAGACGAAGTGACACGTGGAGGAGGGGGCGGCAGGGGGGGAGGGGGTGCGGCGGCGGTTGGTGAAGCATCGACATGCGTGCCGGCGAGAGCGAGAGAGCAGTCCGTTCCATTTCTTTCGACTGGTGCGCGTCGTTACCGACCTGAAGTTGGCCACTCGGGGGGGATCGAGAGCTTTGCACTCTTCGTATTAATAGATCTGCATTGGCGGTTGAATAAAGCGCCGGGATGGAGTAGGAGG
>JAPYZJ010004926.1:0-22737 GCA_030522765.1 Ophioninae sp. B BG-2022a
TATGAAAATGCTGAGGAGGATAGATGCCTGTGATGTAGGATAGACGCCCTATAGATTGAAATAAGTATAATACATAGTTTTGATATGTTTTATTTGTACCATTTAGGTAGGTGTTATATTGGTATCCTTAAAAATAATTAAACTTAGCATTTGTTTAAGAAAAAAAAATTCTAAATTTTAATGTGCACAATCAGACAAGCAAGGTGATATTAAAAATAATATTTTTAATCCTTAATAAAAAGCTAATATCTAAAATTTTCACAATTTAACAACGTAATTAAATTTAGAAAAAATCAACATAATTAAATATTGTCCTTAATTTAGGTCGAATTAGAAAGGAATTTCAGTTTGCCACATCTTGAGCAAAAAAACTATTCGAGGTCGTACACCTTCCTTTCTTTTATATCTTCGTGACATGGTTCACCTGTGATTAGTAGAAACAAATAAAAATACACATTCAATATACAACATAATACGTGAAATATATTTTCAACACTATGGTGGTATACAGCCCCAGAGAACATTACAAACCATCAGTAGAGATCTATATAAAAACGCAATAAGACTTATATCAAAATAAAAATAATAATTTTTAAAATATGTTATCAAATATATGTATACCTAGGTTATGGGGGATAGATGCCCCTAAGGGCACCTATACTGCGAAAAGTTAGGGCAACTATCCTTTTTGCTATGGATAGATGCCCTTTTATTTTTTGACTTAACTAAATACAAAAGGGAAATTATTAATAAGTATATATATATATAGTTAATTGACCAATATATGTATATAAAAAAATAGAACAGAATTTATTACTATATAAAAAAGATACGTAACAGTAAGTACTTACGTTTGAAACTTTGAAGCATTCGTCGTGTTCGTCGCGGAGGTAATCGCACGCACGAGCTAAACACGTCAATCCCGTGCGATAGTCTGCGGGGCACTGAGGATGGGGCGCACGCCCTCTATTTTAAGACTATTAACGCTGTATTGCGATTTTGTGATGTTAGGTTTTTAGGAAATGGGGCACTTATCCTGCTGCGGCATCTATCCCGGATTTACCCTATATGTTGTGGTTTATCAGCACTATACATGTTGTTATCAAAATTTAAGTTTAAGATTTAAGATTATATATTTTTTTTGTACGAAGTTACTACGGATATGGTCTTATTCGGAACAGTGGTCTGAATGAGGCCCAGAAGATGCTTTTTTAAAAAAAGCTTGTAGTTAATAGTGAACATTGTTTTCTTAACCAAAATTATTATTAATACGTTGATTATTGAATAAATTATAAAATAAAGATTTTGGTTTTATTTCAACATTCATAGTTTATTGTTTACTTAAAAACAAACAAGTTGGGCCTTACATGGGTCAGGTACCTTAGTTCTCAAATTGCCTCAGGATTCTTCGCGTTGCAGCACAGCATTGGAACGATAAATCTGGCGACATTATACCATATTATAATGGATTAGGGTGGATAAAGTTGACTATTCCATTTTTACTCTTAAGCCTTCGTCATATTGAACATAGCGAAAAACGCCATTACGAATTTCGATCGCTGAGGTTGTTTCTGTCCTGTGGACTACTCCCTTGAGATGGAAGAAGATATGACTGAAGAATACAACTGTCGCATCCTCTTTTCGTTTTCCTGGCTCGATTGATCAGATTGCTATGATTTTTATGGGCCTTTCGCACCCGAAATTTGCCAGATCGTTCCCATTCTCATTTCTCCTCTTATCAGATATTCATTCAACGATCACGCTCGCCACATGGTGCCAAACCGATGACCTGACTTGGAACAGGATTCCCCAATTTTTCTTCCTTTTTCTTTTGGTCAACGATGCGCAAGGCAGCCGCAACAAAAGCTTTACTGCAGAACTGAATCGGCATCGTTCTTCCAATCCTGTAAGTTAAGTCAGGAAGAACGGCTTCTCTCCTTCTTTCTTTCACCTGTTTTTTTCCTCCGCTCGGCTGACCGCAAATCCGTTCTTCTTTTTCGTCACCCTCTTTTCAGGTTGTTTCGCTTTCGGCCTATGCGATCTACCTGATCTAGAATCCACCTCATTAGCAGATACAGAAAAAGATGCGAGACCTTTGAAGAGAGCAAGAGATTCAGTGGAAAGAATGCTGTATATGGCTCGTGTGCAAAAATGCGTGACCGAGAAGTCTCTCATCCCTCCATTATTACCTTTCCCACTGCTCATATGAGTTCCATTTCTCCCAATGCGCATAAGAAGTATTTCATCTTAATTAATGAAACTATGTGGTGTATGATATCACTGAAACAAAACTTGAAATCAGGTTTTCTAAATGTACAATTATGAATCCAGCATGACTAATGACAACTTGAAAAATATTTCGTATTCGCCAAATTCAAAAACTTTCAAAGTCGCTGGATTTGAATCTAAAACCAGATTTGCACAATTCGAAATCGCTAATGAAAGTTCCGAACCAAATTTCGAACAAAATTGAATATCGTATAGTTATTGTGATCTCTGAATTCATATCTGGGTTACTTTTCTGATTTACTGCTACTGCGAGATTTTTTTGCATTAAGTGTGATAGATTCGAACTACCGAATTTTCAGACTATGGTGTCAGGTCTGATCTTAAATGCCAGGATATCACTTACAATTTCCAAACATTGACGTCACAATTTAGCAGCCTTTAAAACCATACAGGTCTTATTTTCATTAAACAAAACAAAAACTCCTTTCTATAGTTTGTACCAACCCTGTTAGATCTACGATGTCCAAATTTGAAAATCTGACAGCAAAGTCCGTTTCAGTGACGTTAAAAACTGTGTTACCATGATTACATGACAAAATTAAATTTTTTTGCGGATCGATTGTAGGCCAAAAGTCTTATTTTCTATGCACTGCTGAAAATACTGTGAATATTTCCAAAATTTATTCGAGACTACGCGAGATGGGGGAATTGCAGACTGTGCTTGTAACATTTTCGAGTTTTTGGTCATTCAGGTGCGTGGTTCACCGGACACATGACATGTCTTAGGTGGGACGAAGATGTTTTCGACTCCCCAGACATGATGTGAGGCCAATGTAGGTACTCTTTTCGTCTCTCTCTCTTTCTCTACCTTTCACGCAGGCACGTACACACGCACGCATACACCCAGCAGTTCAACGTACTCCTATAATGACCACAAACGAACTTGAAGCTAAAGGAAAGCCGCGAAAGAGAATGGGAGAGAGAAAGAGATAGAGAAGATGAAGTAAGCAGGAGACGGAGAGGTCGCATTAAGAAAAGAGTACAGCTTCTCTCAGTATATACTGGATGCGGTCACGTAGTGAGGAAGAGTGCAGCATATCTTTTCTCCAGAAGATGGCCCTAAAATCTTAAAGAAAGAGTGAGAAAGCTTTCGCAGGACTATACAGAAAGTCACTCCGTTTCTCTCTCATGCTTCATCCGCTTTCATGCCAACATAAACCTGGCGGACGGTTTGATGCGATGAAAAGAAACATCGAAGGAAAAACGTGGCGTAATGTCGATGAAGAAGAAACCGATTGACGATGATGAAGAAAGAGAGAGGGATAGAACGATTGAAAAATACGATGTAGCAAAAAGTAGGGTTCAGTGTATAACGGCACATCTCAGCGAAAAGCGTCTGTGGACGATCGATCCGCGCCTAATTACGAGATCTTTTAATGACCACCCGGAATATAATCCGTCGAAATAAGAGACGCAATAGAGAGCTGTGACGAAAGGCTTGAGCTCGTGCCAATAAGCGTGAACGTCTGCGGACACATTACAGATAGGCGTTTTCCTCATCAACCGCACACCTAATCTTTCGCTACGTGAACTCTTTCAGCCTGATAACAGCTTTTCTTTGCACCGAAGATAACATGGGGTTTCGACGCTTCTGGACACGGCTTGCCAGTGCACGCTTCCACGATTTTTGGTCAGTGGTATTTCTTACCGCTAATGGACGGTCAAGCATACAAATACGATCAGTGATCTTGGGGAGGACGCTCTTTTATGCATCGTTATTCGATCCTTGGATGGGGAAAAAATGTAATTGTTATGGGAACGAGGATGAAAGAAAGGGAAAAGGTCGACGAAGGAAGAACGAGGCTTAAAAAAAAGGAAAAATACTTGGATTCGTAATCTGATCAAGGCGAACGAGGCAAAAATGTGGTATCGTAGAATTCACGTCTGAAGATTATGAAAGCCATTAAGGGGTTAGTGACGTGACGAAAAAATACTTATTTTTATGAGTAAATAATTGAAAATATTATTTATAATAAAGCATTTGTTAACAATCTCATAAAGAAACTAGCAATGTATTTGATTTTAGCCGTTCGGCTGATCTGAATAAAACAAGTTGTTTTTTTTTAATTATATGATTAAATAAAGTTACCAAGTTAAGTTATATCATAATTATACGAGCGCCTCTTCCGAGATGATTAACCCCCACTTCGTACCGATGTTGCCACAATTTTATATATTTTTTTATTTCTTTATTAGTAGTTTTTATTTCTTTATTAGTTGTTTCTCCCCATACACCCTTTTGGGTTTTTACACCTTCTCTCTCCCTTGTTCCTTCCTGTTTATTTCTTTTTATTCCTCCCGTTTTCCCCCACCTTGTTGCCTGCTGTTTCCCCCACCTCGTTTCCTACTGTTGAAATGGCTATTGGCTATTCTGGCACCATCAGGATACCCTGCTCTTTTTCACTCTTTATTTTTTGCAAAACTTTCAGGATCACTAAAAAGGACGGAAAAGCGTAAAAAAAATAAAGTTTCCACGACACCGTGACCGCATCCACTAAAAGAGCGTTTGGATCTCTGAATCAGGAGATATAATTATCGCATTTTGCATTTTCTCAACTAGCAAACGGTCGATCTCCGGTGTTCCGAAAATATTTATTATTTTTTTCAAATGCTGCATTCAATCATGCAAATTTTCCGTTTGATTAAAGTTTTCTTAATACCGCGTCTGTTTCCAAAATTCATTTCCAAAGGGATATACGATACGAAATGCCAAATATTTCCGTTCTCACGCCATCTCCAAATTTCTTGATATAATTTTATTTAGGTTTCCAAATAGAACACCGCGCGTTCTATTTACGTAATGAACTACTAATTTGGTCGCGATAGATGAAATTGCTCCTTTCGGTATATACTCGCGGATACTACACCAGCTGGGGTTCCCGTGGGCATTTCGGTTGACGTTGCACTTTGAGGACAACAAAACGTATATATATGTATAGACAGAGAAACAGTGAGTGGGACGTGCGACATCGAGAATGTTCCCGATGTGTTCCACCGGTAGATAAAAAAGAAGAAGAAAAACGAGAAGAGGAAGAGAAGAAGCGAGAAGAGAAAGAACCATCATGGAAGGTTGAGTGTTTCGTGTAGCGGATTGCTCCGGAATAGCTGGACGGCAACAAGGGAGAAAAGAGATGAATCGCAGAGAGTACAAAAGTGTGAGAGAGGAAATGAGAAAAGAGCTGTGAGAGGATCTCTGAATATTGTCAGGGGAAGCCTCCTCTTTCACCCTCCCTCGTCATTTTTTTGTAATCGCGAGGGAAAGGGAGATGTGAGATTTCTTCTCTCGGCATAGCGCGCATTGCAAAGAAGACGAAAAAAAGAAGAAGCGAACGAGAGAGCGTCGTGAAAGAGAGTTGAGATGCTGGTAAGGGCCGATAGACCACCTAGCGTCCCAGATCTGATCTCTCTCTGCAACGCTCATTCGTGCGTCCGTCTCGTGTCCCATCCTCTCGTTCGTCCATTCCTCTATTCGTCGAGGATCGCTTCGGAACACTTTTTCTCCCCTCCTCCTCTCTTATCCCTCCCTTCCTCAGTTCCTCTTTCTTTCTTTATCACAAGCAGTCTTTTCTTTCTCTCTCCTGATCCTACTTCAATCGTCCTTCTTGTTCCCGGTTCCTGTTTTCGCGAGCTTCTCTCTCTCTCTCTCTCTACAACTCCCTCTTGCCGCCACGTCCCTTCTCCGTCTTCCTTTCTCTCACTCACTATTTCTTTTCCTCCTCAGTCAGCCCCGGTTGCGACTGTTCCCATCAATAACGCTTGTAATATCTAATTAATCACACATTATCTGAAACCCTTGGTTGAAAGCCTGGAGAAAAGAGCCTGGGGGCTACGGGCTACCATTATTGTTCACTATGTATAAGTATGATGGACGAAACAGTATGTAATGTCATATCAATAACGTGTTCATGTACTGAGGAAGGATTTTTGCATCCAAGACATACAAATTCGAAAACCACAAATTTCGGCCATACTCAATGCTCTCCGTAAATCTTCACATATATCTTGAAAATGTTTATTAGTCTAAATGTAGACATAAATATTAGCTATGCGCATGTGCATAGCTAATTATTTTTATTTCTATCACTGTAGCTAACAAATGACCCCAATCAAAATTAAAATCAAGGATTCAATTAATGTAAATAATAATAATAATAATAATACACAACCTACGGATTTTCCGAATTTTCTCCGTAAAGATTTCAATTAGGAAAAGTAGTCAAACCGTAAGAACCCGAAAGGCTATTGGACGTAAAGAAATAATAAATGACGATGTATAAGGTATGAAGTGAAGGCCACGAGGAATCGAAGGTCGACGAATCTATCGTGGAATCACCGATATTAACGTAGGCATGATCCGCCAAGGTATGTACCTTCAACGATCTCTTGGGGTCATACATACGTTCTCTCGGAATACTCGAGACTGCAAGATATCATCGGAGGTCAGAGTTAAATTATCAGTGAAACCTCGACGTTCAATTTCTGTCAATCGTGTTTGAGAGTATTCGGATTATAAATGATACTTGAACGTACGAAAGAAGGACGGAGAATGACAGACAGAAGTGGTGATCAAAGGAAGAGGGTGAGAGCGGGGGGATTCGCGGCAGATATCAAGATGAATGTCGATTATAAGGATCGATCATACCATAGGCAACAATTCCCTCAACAATAATGACACTCGCAACTAATTCTTATCTCTTCTTTTCCTGTCCTTTCATTTTCATTCTTCCTTTCTTATTTCTTTCTCTTTTTAATTCATCTCTGCTCGGGTATTACAGAGTCTCTCGGTGGGGTAATTATTGTGTTTAACCGGTGCCATTGTGTCAAATTGGCCGTCGCAAGGGAGCTCGAATGATTCGTTGCTGGTACTGTCATGCGAACACACACGTATATATGAGGAGAGACTTCATGAGAGGCTGCTATTCCAAACGCCCCTTCCCGATTTCACTGTTGTGAGAAAGGAAGGCAGATAGTGAGAGAAAGAGTGGTGTCGAGGCTGGTGGAGGTGGAATGATAGAGATTCATTGCGATCCTCGTTGGTCTTTGAACAACCAACACATACGGGGAGTCTCTTTCGTACTTGTCAAAGACGCTCATTCTCGCCTTTCAAACCTTGACTGAGAAAAAAAACGAATTTCTATTCAGAAATCTGTCGCTACTATCATTACTGTTCCTTTAAAATGTCGAAAATACAAGAGTTCGATTGATTCAGAAAAATCGTAAGCGCAACGTTGATTCATTTCCCTCAGCAGAGGACGGTTCATTTTGTTAAAAAGAATTTTGGAAATCGTTAGTCTTTCGGAAAATAGATATATTACAATGCTGTGTCAATGTTGCTCGTTACCTTTATCGGTAATTAGTACCAATTTTAAAACCGTACTGGATGGATTATCGGGCAGAAAGTTAATAAAAAATCGAGGAGTTGTGGATTTACAAGTTTAGATTACGTCGTAACCCCGTAACCTACCTTAATAATTAATTAACACTTAGAAATGTTAATTTTCCATTTTCAATAGTAATTCAAATCAAATTCTGGACTGAACATCCGTTCCAACTGTCCAACAAAACAATGTATCGATTCTTAAAGTTCTCTCAATTGCGAGATATCGCAAAAACGAACAATAATATTCGCTACTTTTCGATCCTACACATGTATCCAAATTTACATCCCAATCGATTGAGAATTCTCGGAGATACGTATGAAAAATTTGGTTTTTGCTATAAACAATGTGAAACTTGTTGTTATCTGCATCGTACTTATCTCCAATGTACGCAAAAAAAATAGCGGATGTTGCAATTTTTATTTTTTTGTATCTCGTACCGTTTAAATGTTATGGACGAAAAACCTCCCCATTTTTTAGGGTGGTTCTCGCCCCGCTTTTCCACACTGCTTTTCCACAAATTAACAAAAACCACGTATCTCTTAGTTTTTTATACTCTTTCTCATTGCAATGTTTCAAGGATATTGAAATAAATTGGAAATAAATTGGATTGGAAATAAAAAAGCCTTTTTTTTTTAAATCAATAGGTAATAGTTGCTCAGACTCGACCAAGACTTGACTCAAAAAACATTCTTTTTATTTTTCCAGAAGAAGGTCACATTATTTTTACAACCAATCAAAAAAATTAAAGAGTAGAACATCAGCAAAGACTGAACACTATTACACTGAACAAATGTAACAAATTTCAATACAATCCATCCATAATATATCAAGGAATAATCTACACCGTTTTGAAAAACATAGTATCGAAAAAAAAGGCTTTTAAAGTTTTACTACTAGTCTTAACGTTATAGGTAACCATTATAAGTGTACCTTTAATCGACGAACTGTCGAAGCTTCCTTTTAAATTTACATTGCTTACATTTTAAATTTACATTACTTTTAAAATTTTACATACTTTTAAAATTTTACATACTTTAAAAATTTTACATACTTTTAAAATTACATTACATATTTAAAATTACAATACATTTGAAATTTTACATACTTTTAAAATTACATTGCTTCCTTTTAAATTTACATTGCTTACATTTATATGGTAGCAATTTACGTCGTACGATTCAAGACAATTTTCACAGATCCCTTAAACGGATGGAAATTAAAAACCGAGTGTTCGATAGTGGTAGGCATTTAAAAAAAACTTAATTTAAATTTAATTAAATTTAATTAAAAAAACCAATAGCAATCCTGTTTCGATAGAAGTGTGCGACTAAAAATACTTCTTTTTAATCTCATTTCGACAGGTTGTTAATTCTCTGAAAATAAGTTTGCGCATGATAAATTTCATACTTTTTAGTCATTCGTTTATATCTGTAATACGTGAAGCAAATAAATCCCCCCCCCCCCCCCCTCCTCATCCTACTCTCTCTCTCTCTCTTCGTCTATCTCGTTCTTCTCGAGCGCCAAACTCTCTTATTTAATCCTGGCATGCGGAATTAAGCCGTAGATATGATTCGTCGCGGTGCGAGATTTTACCGCGAGAGAACGACTACAGAACCTCCTCTAAGCCGACAATTATGAATTGCCTGTCTCTTCCCTGTTTCACACATACAGATGCACTGTTAGGGAGAAGGAGTGAAAGAAAGAGCGAGAGATGGAGAAAGGGAGGGGGAAGGGGGAAATGTTGCATACAATAATCATTACCACCCCAGGATTAGTACAGTTGGACCTGCACGCGCAGAAAAACGGAAAAGTGAATTTGACCCATCCACTAACAGGAAATCGTACAAAGCAGTGTAATACACGATAAAGGTATTACGTGTTATTCCCGGAGAGACGTGTACTTTTTCACTTATTAATGGCAAATTTACATTTTAGACAAAATTCATAATTTTATGTTGAATTATTTTTAATATTTATAAATTTAATATTAATATTTATTTATTCCATTATTCCATATTTTAATATTTATAAATTTAATATTAGTATTTATTTATTCCATTATTCCATATTTTAATATTTATAAATTTAATATTAATATTTATTTATTCCATTATTCCATATTTTAATATTTATAAATTTAATATTAATATTTATTTATATTATTTAATATTTATTTATTCCATTCCATAATGATCCATTCATTAATTACTCAAATTAATTCAACGAATTTAATAATAATAATTTGACGGAGCTGACCTGGTTTGGATGCCTTGGTTAGCGCAGGCTAACCAAGACGAGGTAGCGAGGTAAGATGGAAACCATACCAAAACCGATGATACAAAATCGCTGGAAAATTGATTTTAACGCCATCTGACGGTATTTAGCAGAATTTCTTAGTATCGCAAACGTTTGGTCCATAGTGTGGACGTTGCGTCATGGTAACTTTTTTTCTAATTTTTAGTGGTTATATCTAATTTTTGACGTTCATAAAGTGCTTGGCTGTTCATAATGTATGGCATACAAGATGTGTAACATAATTTTTTATTGATATTTGTTTATTTAACTATTATAAACTCATGAATTCGTTTCGGCCTGTTATAACCTCAAAAAATTTAATATCCCTCAGGAGACCACTTTGGGGAAGATAGGATATCTATTTGCGAGCAAGACGGGGTACCCCATCTTACCCGCTTATTTGTTACATCTTGTATTTCGATTTAACTGGAAAAAATCGTTTCTCATTGGGTTAATTTCTTTTATAGGTTATGGTTCGAGAATATAAACGAAAAACTAATAGAGGGGAGTGGAGTGAAGAGCAAATGAAGTTAGCTATTCAACTAATAAAAATTCAATACTCCATCTTATCCCGAGGGGTACCCCGTCTTGCCCTATAGGTGGGGCAAAATGGGAAGATTTCGTTTTTTATTTTAAAGTTAATAATTCTATGAGAATAACTATATACTTGTGTTTGAGCTGATTATAATTTAAGAAACAAAAACTGATTATTCTTTAAATAAAAGTTCCCACTTTGTGCAATAAAAAACAGCGGGTTTTATTTATGAAATACCTGAAAGTCCCCGTCTTTTCCCACCTTCTCCTAAATGTAGAAATCCTCGAGAGGTGGCTGTTACATTTATCCCTGAAATGTGTTCGATGACCAACTGGATCGTATTCTTGAAGTTAGGGATTCTAGTCCGGGGAAATTTGGATCTGGGGGAAATTTCCTAAAATCAAATTTCCCCCAGATTCAAATTTCCGGGGAAATTTGAATCTGGGGGAAATTTCCTATTAGGATTCTAATTGGGATCCGCAATAGTTCTACATCAGGATCCTGATTGGAATCCAATTTGCAAGCGTTACATTCCAATTCTGGATACAATTCGAAGTCAAACTGGATCCCGATTAGGAAAACAGGATGCTGATCCGAATTGAACTGGATCCGGGCCCAAATTTCTGCACGGGCGTGGTCTAACTTCTAAAGAATCGGCAGATCATGAACGAAGAATTTGAACCGTTGGGCATCTTGAGTCGGCAGAGGACTTGACTAGCATTTCAGGATGGTAGTCAAATTGGGGTTATCAAGTGATTCAGCATACTGAAAGGATGAGCTTTTCTTCTTCTCCTACTGTGAGATCATCCATTACCAATTATTCTTTGACACACCCGAGCTAATTAGCACTACCAATTTAAGGAATCATCTCAGTGTGACCCTTCATAAAATTACTTATTTTAACGATTTTTTTGTGAATGTTGTAATAAACCAATCGGTCTGGTTTTCTTTTTCTAAATAAATACATTCATTCCGAATATAAAATGATTCTTATTACGTTCATTTATATAGTATATAATAATTAAATAAATTGTTGAAATTACTCGTTAAAAAAAGGTCCTGTACGATGTCTACGATTGTGGCCGCAATTTTGATTTGAAACAAGAGTTTCAAAAAGATTAGTAATCCGTACGAAAGTCGCTATCGCGCTATGGATGATTTTATTTTTAAATTTTATAAAATAGCCGCCCTTCAAACAAAAAGTATTGAATTTGGCCCTTTTTTCGACAGTTTTTCGTAAAAAGAATAGGAAGATTAAAAAAAAAGCCTCCATAGCGCGAAAATTGGAAATGTATATCGTCAAAACTCACTGAGACGGTCCCTTAAAAAAAATTTTTTTTTTTTATTTCACACCCAGACGACCCCCTTGTAACAGAAAACGATTTTTTGAAAATTTCACACTAAGACGATCCCCTTAAAAAAACAATTTTTTTGAAAATTTCATACTGAGACGATCCCTTAATGTTAAGGCGTTGCGTTATGCACAATTCTCAGCATTGTTTCAAACGTTTATTCAGTGATAATGCGATCGTTCATTCGTTATAATTTTCTTTTTTTTTTTTCATTTATTCCAGATAATACGAAACATACAGTTTATTTAAAAAAATATTACGATGCATCATAAATCGATTTCAGTAAAGTTTTTTCAACTGGATTCGTCACGAGTGAGCAAATTCGCGAGATTGTATAAGCAAGAACGAGCTCACGTGGATCGTATAAAAAACGGATATAAATAAGGATAAAATGAGAGATTGGTGATGAGAAGAAAACAAACTGATCCGGGTACTAGGAATATCCGGTGTTGATGCCGTTCACACCGAGAGCTAAAGTCTCCGGTGTTCGATAAATCAACAAACTCACACGATGTGTGCAAATCGGAGTATACATGCAGGAGTGCTTATTTTACCGATGTCTCACAGCGATCGAGATATCGTTATATTACTTCATCAATATAACGAGCCATCGAACTTTTCGTTCCGCGCGCACGAGCAGCCAACTTGTTCTTCAGGTGTGTCAAGAACGAATATCACGTATGTTTCCTCGATTATTTCCAACGGAAATGAAACACTTGTTAATTCCAAAGGTAGAAAGATGGCGCCAATAATTCAGAAGATTATATTCGACAAGTATTAATAATCGTCTTAAGTTGAAATAAAGAGAAACGACGGATTATTGTTACTATGTATTATATTCAATTAAGGATTTCCTGACAGAGCATCGTAAATTACTTTATGAAAATTTAAAAACCGTGAATTGAGTAGGACTTTTCTATATAAAGTGGGAATAATTCATTGATCATGAAGAAAGGCAGTATCAGTTTTTTTAAAGAAATAGGATTCGTGTGAAAATTTCCTAAAATCGCCTGTCAAGGCAACGAATTGATAAGGAAGATTTTAGAAGTCGTATAAAATAACTCATTTTTTCATAAGATTTTTTATAATAGCTTTAATAATCAATATTTTTCCGGCGATTTGGTATACAACTTTGTTAACCTGTAATAGTCACTCGGGGTCCACTGGACCCCAGGCAAATTTTGTATCGATATATCGTAGAAAGGTTGATTGAGAATCGAGCTTGTGCTGTCATGTGTTGTCTGAACCTACACCAACATTATTAAATCGGTGGCAATGTTCAAAATAGCGTCAGTTATCTCGCGAGTAGCAAATCGTGCTGTTCATGAAAATTATATTTTTTTCATGAAAATAGACTATTTCAAGAGTAACATAGCGTAAGTTTTTTTGCCATGTCGCAAAAATCAAAATTTATATGAATTTTTCAATGGAAATTGGGGTTTTCATGATCTTTTTTCTGATTGTTTTTTTGCCACATTAAAATTTTGAAACAAACGAAAAAACGATTGGATTAGTTGAAAAACGTATGAAATAGAATACTCGTGAGAGATTTGCGTCAATAAATCAAGTAGAACGCAAATAGGAACAAGTTTTCGGCATGGGGTCCACTATACCCCATGTGATCATTACGTGGCGTATAGGAGGTGTGGCCATTACGGGTTAATGATAATACAAATAAATGGTCAAAAGATTTCAATCGGTTTACTTGTGCCGGATTCAAGATTGAGTTTTTTGGATTTCTGCCTCTTTTTAGCGTGAGTGGCAGTTCCGAATGTTTACCCCGATTTGTTTTGTCAATCGCATTCAATTATATTTTTTCCCGAAGTTGAACAGCTCTTTTCTATTCCTAGTGTCCTCAACTACGACTCCATCGACGATCTTTTTGGTTCCGTCATAAACCTGAAAACCGAAAGTAAACAATTATTTTTCTATTGTTTTTTTTTTTTTTTTGGTGTCCGTTGATTTCCCTGCGTATTTACCTCGCCAGAGCCGTGCTTGGTGAATCCCTTACCCAGCTGTCAACGTAACCAGTTTATATATTGATCAATCATTATCACCCTTGAAAACGTCATAAAAGCTAATATTTAGGCGTTCAAATATTTACCGAGAAACCAAAGCCCAATGAAAGATTCGTGCCCCATGTTTTGCTCTGCGTCTGAATAAAACGTTTTAAACAAGATCAACAATTGTCCTCTTGCACACGATAAACAATAAATTCCTGAACAATTTTATTCTCAAAAAATGTAACAGCCAAAATCTCGAAAAAATAAGCTGCGTCGTTGAAAAGTTTTTCCTTTTATTTTAAACAGCGAATCAATATTCAACGAGCTGAGCAATTTTAATGGTAATTGCCACAAATTCATTATAGAATAATTACAGAAACACTGTAGAAGTATTGGTCTCAAACGATTAATCGTATTTTAGTGGAATTTTGAAAATATTTACCACAGAGTGTTGGCCGGTAGAAGACCGCTGAAAAAAAAGAAAACAATCAGCCAATCGCGATTGATTTGGGATGATAAATCACGTCAACTTTGAAAAAAAACATATCTCCAGGAACGGTTAATCCGTAATGGTTGCACCTCCTATCCGCCACGTAATGGTCACATGGGGTATAGTGGACCCTACGCCAAAAACTTGTTGCTATTTTCGTTTTACTTGATTTATTGAGGCAAGTCTTACACGAGTATTCTATTTCATATGTTTTTCAATTAATACAATCGTTTTTTCTTTCTTTTAAAAATTTTACTATAGCGAAAAAACAATCAGAAAAAAGAACAAAAAAAACCCTAATTTTTATTGAAAAATTCATACACATTTTGATTGTTGCGATATGGCAAAAAAAACCTACGCTATGTTACTCTTAAAATAGTATATTTTCAAGAAAAATATATAATTTTCATGAACAGCACTATTTGCTACTAACAAGACAACTGACGCCATTTTGACCAACGCCACCGATTAAATAATGTTGGTGTAGGTTCAGACAACAACATATGACAGCACAAGGTCAAATCTCAATCGACCTTTCTACGATATATCCCTACAAAATTTGCCTGGGGTCCACTGGACCCCTAGTCACCCTTACGGGTTAACGAAAAGGGTTCAACTTGGGCTCGTTTTTTTTTCGTTTTGTAATGCAGAATCACGTACGACTAGAGAGATTTTGCTTGAAGTGGGAAAAGTTAGTAAAAAAAAGAGGCAAAGGAGTGGATAACGTGACAAGTTCGTAAACATTACTTTTTTGTTTGACTCGCCTGGGGTGGTGTAAACCCCAGATTCTAGGGTTCTAGGGTTAATTCTAATGTGTCAAAGTCGTTCTATTGCTACGTGGAAAAACATTCGCCTTTTCGTTTTTCAAAAAAGTACGAAATATATAATCGGGTTCTCATCAAAAATTTTGATCAGCCAACAGTAATAGGTTCGACATCCTTATTTTCGTATTTACGTTTCCACAAGAGTATGATTCGACTGATACTACGAGTAAAACGAAAAGCAATTGGGGTTCAATGTCGCAATTTATATTGGGAAAGTGCATTGTTCCTTCGTTGCTCGAAAAATGGAAAAACAACGATGAAAATGAAAGAAATAAAGATACTCGAGAATAACTGTAAAAATACTTACGGAAGGTGCCGGAATGAAACCAGAGTAGCCATTGCCAGCGTAGCCATTGTTGAAAGACTGAGGGATATAGTTGGGATAGTTAGGATACGCCGGCTGATACTGTAATTGAAAAACGAAACAATTGTAAAACGTTTCCGAAATATATAAAAAAAATAACAATATTCAAAAACAATCGTCGAAATACTAACATAAGGTGGCTGGCCATAGTAGTTGGGATACACCGGCTGATACTATAATTTAAAAAAAAACAATCGTAAGACGTTTCGAAAATAAAAAAAAAAATAATCGTATTCGAAAACAATCGTTGAAATACTAACAGTAGGTGGCTGGCCATAGTAGTTGTTGGGATACACCGGCTGATACTATAATTGAAAAAAGAATCAATTTTAAAACGTTTCCGAAATATATTCAAAAATAACAATATTCAAAAACAATCGTCGAAATACTAACATAAGGTGGCTTGGCATAGTAGTTGTTGGGATACATCGGCTGATACTACAATTGAAAAATAAACAACCGTAAAAAAATTCTGAACTATAAAACAAAAGTATTCGAAAGCAATCGCCGAAATACTAACATAAGGTGGCTGGACATAGTAGTTGTTGGGATAGGCTGGCTGATACTACAATTTAAAAATAAACATCCGTAAAAAAATTCTGAAATATAAAAAAAAAGTATTCGAAAACAATCGCCGAAATACTAACATAAGGTGGCTTGGCATATACTGGCTGATACTACAATTGAAAAAAGAAACAATCGTAAAACGTTTTCGAAATAAACAAAATATTAATATTCAAAAATAAACGTCGAAATTCTAACAGAATTTGGCTGCGCGTATCCGTAGTAGCCTCCGTTGTAGCCTTTGTTATAACCGGAAGGAGTGGGATTGTATGATTGGACCGGCGATTGGACCTACGAGTGAAAAAAACAAAAATCTTCGTGGTAAACGTCGCGACTATAACTACGGTACAATATTATCAATGTGCAATTTCACATTGAGGACATGCATCGTGCCTTTACCGCACGAAAAAATTAATGGAGGGTTTCGGAAATATTTAAACAATTATAATTATAGTCGAACGGAATCGTCGAAATACTAACTGCTGGGACTTGTTTGTTTATTCCGTTGTTGGTATTAAGGCCGGTCGGTGCAGTCTACAAGTAAAAGAAAAAAAAATCAGTTAAGTTTTAGTGAATCATGGTTCACAAAAATATTCTTAGTTAACTTTGACTCATCATTTTGAAAGATAATTGTACTACACTACCCTTGGCAAGTAATTTCAAAAGATGGCGCATTTAATCAAGATTTGAAAGTGGTGCAACACTTGCCACTTTTCTTGCCATTAAACATTTTATTTCTTTTTTTTTTCAAATTGAGCTCATTTTGAACAACTCAACATGAGGAATTTTTGTTACTAAAATTTATTATTTTTTGTTTCTGGCCCGAAATAAAAGTATTATTTTTAGTAACGAGGTAATTGAATTAGTTAATCACTAATTTTATTGTAAAAAACATAATAATAATAATTTAAAAAACAATGAACGAACCATCGGAAAACTTATTATTTTATTATTCTCCTTAAACTAAAGTAAATGTTCGAATTGTTTGCCTCCGGCACGAATACAGGTACTAGGGATGCATAAAAGAAAAAGTCAATTTGAAATCAATACAAAATCTATCAGAACTTCGTCAGAAAATTGATGCAGCGTCAGAAGAAATAAATGCAAGGAATTTTGCACGACTGGTGAAAAGGTCTTTATTAAAGGCGTTGCAGAGCCTGTATTCGTTTTGGGGAAAATTAATGGTAGATTCGTGCTCAAGAGATCAAATTACATCAAAATAGACCATTAACACAAATATTTAAAATCCAATTTTTTTTTGGATTTTAGGGCAAAAAAAGTTTTTTTAATCAATTATCGATAACTTTTCTTTGGGATTTTAGAAAACTTTAGGAATCTTTTTTCTTTAGGATTTGGCACTCCACTCTGTGCTCAATCTCTTCGTTATGACTTTGTCTTCAAAATGTTTTGTTAATAATTAAAATCCGATTATTTTTCAATTTTTGGCAGAATTTCAAAGTTGGATCATCGATTTTTGCACATTTTTCCATACATATCCGTTTGCCTTTTTTTGCGACTTTTAAAGTGAACTTTCCAGAGAAACTATACAAGGTATCGATACGAATCCAACGCCATTATTTAAGTCAGGCAAAAACCTTTTCCAAACCTACCAAATGAATCTCTATCGCATAAAAGAAGCCTACGCTACGACCTTTTGAAATATTTTGATTTTTGAGATTCTGGAAAAGTGGCCAGGGAAGTCGAAAATTTTTTTTCCGTTTTTAAACTCTTAAGAGGGTCTATGTAATCGGAAATCTTCCGCCGATTACGAATACGCCCGAGTTTTTGCCGAAAGTGCGGAATTAGACTGGGAAAATGCGAAAAACCTTTCTAGAATATTTTTTCGACATTTTTCCTTAGAAATGGAGAGTTCAATGCGAATAAAATAGTGGATTTATCTTCAAGATATAACAATACATCGTCATGGACCTGCGATATAACACTAAACGTCTAAATTTAATAATTATTTCGAGGCTAAGCCCGCTGAACGAGCGCCTGATTGGCTGCCTCTAAAAATTAATAACAATTCAGGGGTTGATCCGGGAACCGTACATGCTTATATCAATTGCCTCAGAATTTCACCCCCAACCTCCCATCTCAAGGATGACATTCTTAATTGGGACACCCTGTATATTAATGAAGTAGTAAAAAATGGGAGAAATTTTATTTTCTCATAATTGTTAGGACTACATTCCATATATATATTCCATGTTTAAGAGCAAATTTCTTACATTTTCAAATTGTTTTTTTTTTTAAGCGCTTTATCTGTATGAACAATGATGATACAATGATTTATCGACAAAAAAATATTGTGAGCATGGTTTTCGGACAGTAATAATCGCGAGACAAAAATGTTTCCACATACTTTGTGTTTTTTTTTAATTGCGAGAGACATTTTTTCAGCTGTATCAATATTAGAGTAAACAA
Source organism: Ophioninae sp. B BG-2022a (assembly GCA_030522765.1). NCBI lineage: Eukaryota > Metazoa > Arthropoda > Insecta > Hymenoptera > Ichneumonidae > Ophioninae sp. B BG-2022a. The sequence continues at coordinate 18,525 of JAPYZJ010004926.1, forward strand.
GTTATGAACATCGTTTGTGACTTTCCTGCTTCGGGTATCATAAACCTAGGCATTATAAAAACATTTCGTAACATTTTTGTAAGATCTCGTTGATTTCGAGCAACGATACGTGACGAAGGTCACAGTTGGAAAAAAGGAATAAAAAAACATGACTGTTAATCCGAATAAAAATTAGGCAATGCTGAAGAAATTTACCGTGGATTGGTTGACGGCAGCACGCTCCGTTTGTACTTGACCCTAGATAAAAAACATTTTTCAAAAAACACTTTTCGAAAAAGGTCAAAATAATATCAGACAATACGATATTTGAAATATGAGATTCACCTGAACGACGATTAAATTGAAAAATACGAGGAACAGCATTTTGTCAATCATGACTTCTCTCGAAGTGAATACGCGCGCTGAAAACAGTATAAACATTGAAAACAATAAATATAACAAATATTCCTAGCTTTTATTTACATGAACGTCTTTGAAAGTCTACTTGAGGTTTCCCTGATAACAAAAACGTTTGTTTGACGTTTTTCGCCTAAGGAGGCCTCGATAAGTCTTATCGAAAATTTCTTTGAGGAGGGAAACCTCAAATCAGCCTCCTCTGAAGCCTCGAAGACAACAATGACTTATGAGCCCTTGTTGTTCTTGAAAAAGATCCTAAAATCACCCTTAAGGGCACAGCTTTAGATTTTAGAGTATAAAACCACTATAAGTAGCTTCGACTACAACGTTCGGGTATCTTAATTACGAAAAATGATTATCTACTCGAATTTCAATTTGAAAAAATGGCTAATGCAAAAAAATTAGACAATACTCGCGTACGAAAGCAATACTCATATGATTACACTCACTCACACTGAAATTGAATGATAAAAACTCCGAGTTTGAATCGGACCGTTTCGAGTCGAGTTCTTTCGAGTTACACGTGAAACATAACTCGAAAACGATTGCTACCTCTTTTTATACCGAAATAGTGCCACTTCTCCCACTAGTAAGCCAGGAAAAGTTGGGTATCAGCATTGAAGACAAGTGTCAGCTCAACACATCAACTAATTGTGCTAATAGATAAGTAGCTTCGAAATTATATTCGCATCACCTTAATTAGAGGTAACGAACTTACCCAAAGATTAATTCTGACAACCATTACTAATATGACTGGCAGTACAATGTACAGCTGTTCGAACTAATTAAACAAACAAAACAATCGGTTTTTCGAAGACATCTAATTTGTTTTAACGAAAAAGTTTTCCTGCAAAATTGTGCTGCAGGATGTCGCGTGCAAAATAAATCGAAAATAGAAATATAAATTAATTTTTAATCATTTATATTTTTACAAAAAAGCACGAGGATTTCGTGTATTAAATTGGATAGTTTGATATTACACAGCATACGCAAAGTCCTCGTGTTCGCTCGAATTAAGGCGTTACCTCCACTTGTACCGCAAAAAAGGCCTTTTTCATGAATTTTTTTAAAGAAAACTACAAAACTTTTTTTATCGATCAATATACCATATTAAAAAACACATCTTGAAGAACTTTCAGTAATTTTTGTATTGAAAAATATTACATTGTTTAGTGACAAATGGCCGTCAATGGAATAATGTTTTTATACACATGGTCTGTGGTGATCAATATTGCGGCAAAGTGGATCATCTAAAAAAATGCGGATGGATTTAGTCAAATATCAGTATAAACTAGTCTTTAATCGAAGGATTTAAAAAAATATTCATTTTTCACAAAATAGCGGACAGTCAAAGTTAATGGTTCGATTTTAACGAAAAAAATCGAATGATTTAAGACTACATTTTTATGTATTAATGTGCCGCGAATCCTGGCGGAATCACCGATAACTAGTGGCCGACTTTAATTACTATAATATTACCGTAGTCCCATTGAATACACTGTTTAGGCTAGCTGCACTCTTTTTTCCTTCCAGTCCGCTGTATAACCTTTTTCCTTGTAACAGTTGCTCGATACTTTTTTGCACACGTAAAAAAAGCTCGTGTCGATATCATAACGACTATTGATAACAATGGCACATCTGTACACATATCAACAACTTTTTTGTGAACACTTGATTCGACATAGACGATAGTTGTTATCAATAAGTATATACGATAAATGTCATGAGGAAAGATCATGCTTCGCAGCATTTTTTCCAGTTCAAAAATCCGCAAAAAGTCTTTGAAAAAAGGAATTTGAAGGACTTTGGCAAAGGCATTTAAAAAATACCCGACCAAGACACAAACCATAACTACGCCAAATTATTATAATTTAATGCAAACCAAGTTTTTAAGATAAAGGATAATATGCAAAAAAAATTGTAGCACGTCAAGCGTCGCGTTTTTTTAAATGCATTAACGCCAGTGAGAACACAACTATCGCTTAAGGGGGATCCTGCTTTGGCTCACAGAGTCGATTTTTTTATTGCTTAAATATATTCCTTATATATCTAAGAATGTGTAGGCAAAGTTGTATATGCTAATTCAAAATATTCCCAAAGATACAGCACTGAATTCAGCGGAGTATAGAGCAGGTATACGAGCGCCCGTGAAGTTTAAGGCGCCATATCAGCGTGACACTTTCAAAAAATCCATTTTTTTGGCTTTTTCGATAGTTTATACCTTTAAAAATATCTTGTGAAAGCGGCAAGGTCGTATCTCAAATAGCTTTTTAAGCAAAAATCGATAGTTGAAATTTTAAACGCGTTTATCTCAAAACGACATCTTTCAAAATTGCTAACATCATAGCTCAAAGAGAAATTAACTGATCGACTTCAAATTTGAACTGAGTATTCTTGAATATATTTACTATACAATGACCTACGATCTTTTTGATTGGTTGAAAATTGTGAATTTGGCATTATAAAAACGACCATATTTTTAGTTCAAAAAATGACACTTTTTTTCAGAAGTACGCCATTTTGTTAATGTTGTATATTTTTTAAAAATCGTAGGTGATTGTATAGGAAATACTTTCAACTTTAATAACTTTTTTGAATTTTTTTGCTTCGGCTACTCATTCGGCCGGAATCATGTGAGCAGTTGGGGAACTTTTTTTTTTAGGCACCTCCGGAGAGAGCACATAACTCCGTTATTTATGGATATTTTTGTAAAAAAAAATCTTAAAATATAGTTGGAAGTATACCTTATTATGTCCAAAAACTTCAAAACATTCTATCGAGTACTTTCTTTTAAAAAAATTCCCAAAAATCGCCTAATTTTTTATGGGTTACACTGGTATAGCGCCTTAAAGCCAGTTTTCTCGAGTTTTCGTTTTTACGAGTTTTCTGAACTGGCAGGTGTGATTGTAAAAAAAACTAGATGACCAATCAAAACAAACCAAATTTTTTTACCCTCAGTATTGTTTTCTTTTTCATTTGAACTAAAAATATTCTCGAAAAAAAATTTCTTAACAGTCTTTTTAGCAAGTTAAAATGATTTTTTTTACAAAAAGCTCTTTTTTCAAACCTGAGAAAACATTCAAATTTGGTATTTGGTTTTTTTGTTCTAGATGAAAATTACGATCTCCATCTGTCGCGCTGATTGGACACAGCAGTTGCACGAATGAGTATAAAAATCAGTTGCACGTGAATATTTTTCTGTAAAAAAATTTTCTTTCCATATTCAAACGTAATAAAATAATTTAAAAAGTTCGCTAGACTCGCTTTTTTTCTCATCCGAAAAAAAATCCCCGAAAAATCGATTCTAAGAGCCTTATAAAGCAGGATTCCCCCTTAAGAGGTGGGGTAGGAAACTCGAACTTCGATTGACCAGAAGGCTCAAAATTCTGAATTTGAATATTCCGAAACTACAGATTTTGTGAAGCTCATGTCAGCAAAAGCTTACACAGTGGACTATAAATGATGCAGAACAATTATAGTCCACTTTCTAAGCTTTCGGTGGCACGCATTTGGTGGCAGGCTTTTTTTAAAGTTCCACCAAATGTAGTTTCGGAATATTCAAATTCGGAATTTTAAGCTTCCTGGTCAATAGAAGTTCGGGTTTCCTATCCCACCCCCTGTATACACACATACGTACACAGCGGCTATATTTTTTCTCAGCTTTTTGAAAGGTGTTAAAAGCGTTAAGAAAGTACATATACAGGGTGTCCCAGCTAAGAATGTCATCACTGAAATGGGAGGTAGGGGGTAAAATTCTAAGACGATTGATATAAGCATGTATGGGTCCCAGATCAACCCCTGAATTGTTATGAATTTT
>JAPYZJ010004927.1:0-27343 GCA_030522765.1 Ophioninae sp. B BG-2022a
AAATTCTAAAAACTATATTTTTGGCTTCGGTATCGATTGTAGATCACACCCCAAGTATTCTTTTAAAAAAATATTCAATGTACAGTTTTGACTTTCCTACCATTTTATTATATATATAGATTGGTCAATCGATATCGAACGATGGCTACAAATATTAGAGTGTGTTCAGTTAAGATTTCAATGATACTGAGTTCGACGCCTTGAACTTGGAGTCAAACGAATCAACCCAAACAAACCCAAACAAGATTATATACTCGAGTAGTCACGCCATTTGATCCATACCTGTAGACAGATTATTTGCTGGATCGATTTGAAGTTTTCAGGGAATATACCTACATCTTTGCACATTCGGAAAAAGCAATAAAAAGATCGGTTTTTTTTAGATTTCTAACTGAGTATAACCCCTTAAATGAAACAAAGTGAATATCGTTAGCTGCGTTGAAATCTGCAGGCCATTTTTGTGGCGGACGATCATTGCCTGAACCGTCAGCGCTGTTGTTTTCGAAAGCACCACTTTCCTCGTGACCATCCGTTCCCTCGGCTCTTTGTATCCAGAGCACTCGACGTCTCGTCAGGGAAGATTAAGGACGGGAGAAGCGAGACGGAAAGTTGCAGAAAGTTGCGTCGTCTACGCCTCGGGGAAATTCGCTCCGGGATGCTTAGCCTCTTCAGACTTATACACTTCTCTGTCCCTTCGTGGTTCTCTTGGCTAGGCGAAGAGCTTTATCGTCTTGAGTTATCCAACAAAAGTCATTTTCTCCTACAGAGCAAGATTCTTTAGACTTTGGAGCCTTCAGTTTTTCGAGTGGCACCCCTACCTCGTTCTACCCCCAAAACACCAAAGAGCTATAGATGCTCCTGTTGACGTCCGAAAACAAAAGCAACTAAATCGCGAGCTCTTCATACTCGGAGGGTTGTGATTGTAAGTAGTTGCCAAGTTTAACTATTCGACCTTTCCGACTTCTACACCCAGCTGGGATGACTCAGCTTTAAGTCAGATTTTCCAGACTGAGTAGAAACATCTTGCCAACGTAAGGTCAGATAATCCGATTCGAATTCTGAGATTTTTAGATTTACAACAAGCTGAAGTCTGAGAATCCAGTTTGTAGTAACTCCCATCATTTTTGGGTAAAATCTAGCCTAGAGTCAGACCATCCAGTCCGAGTTCAGAAAGTACAGCCAGACGTCTAGCCATCTAGTTAAAAGTCGAACAAACCAGTTCAACTTCGGACCTATCCGATCATTGTGTTTTCTGGTTTATATTTTACCAATTTCAGATGAGCCTAGGTCTAATCTTATGTATTTTGACAGTATTGTTTATTTTTATAGAATTCTCAATCAATCCTTACGATGAATCTAGAATAAGATAATACACGAAGAATTGACATAATCTTCAAGCAATCTTCAAGACAAATGTAGAACAATGCACATAGGGGATGATTTAACAGCTTGCAATTAAATATTGCATAATCCAAGACGAGGCAAAACATGAACATTTTAAGAGCACTATAGGTAATGTTAGAGGAACGAAGCAACGAAGAAGAAACGCGGGGATGTTGCATTGGCATCTTTACGACCCATTTACAGGCGGAAACGCGGAAGGGGGTAGGGGCGCATGCGCCTTCATTTTCAACTAACCACACTCACACTTATGCACGAGAGATTCCAGGTCAAATCGACAGGTGACCCTCATCCTCTACGATTTCATCCTGCAATATCTTACAACCCCACCCCCAACCCCCATCTCTCTTTTCAACAACCCCCTGGAAAAAAAAGCTCGCGTTTTTCACCAACCACCGACCTCGATACCGAGGACGGAAAATATAACCGAGTCTTTCCTCGGACCCCAAGCTTGTACACGAAAAAAAAAATGAAAATCTACCACGCCCAAAAATGGATCTTGTTGGCTGCTGTAAAAATAGCGTAAAGTATATAAATTGAGGACTGATCGAGGCTCGGCCTCTATCGATCACTACCGAAATAATACCGCGTGCGCTCTCGGATGTGAAATTATTTAAAAACATTGATTACTTCTTGGCCACTGCATAACCCTCCCCTTACCACGATTAAACGCTTTTACTCCTCGTTCATTATGAGTTCTTTAATCTTGTATTCTTTTTGCGTTTTTTTTTGCAAAAGACGCAGTGAAAATAATTCATGACGAAATAAGAGTAGAATATTTATTTACGCAATGAAATGAACAATAAAAAAAATCGTTTTTACTCCGGAACATTAATTTTCATAGGAATTGCATCCTTTGAATAATGGAAAAATAAAATGAAGCGAATACACTTTCTTTTTAATTAAAGAAAAAACGGAAAAAACACGTTTTTTTTAAATCTAATATGAGTCAGGTGATGTAAATTATTTTTTAAAAACAGGCAGCTGTGTAGACAAAAATCTCGAATAAAATAACGGGGATATGTTTGGGTTATTATTGTTTTCTATACTTTGTTAAGTGCTGCGAGAACAGGAATACAACGCCGAATAAAAAATAGAGTAATATGCCATTAGGTACTTCGAAAAGTTGATCCGAATCTCATAAATAAAGTTTTCCTTAATTTTGATTTTAAGATTAATTATACTTTCTAAACATAAAAAAAACAGATTTAAAAGAATAATTATATTGTTTAATTCATTAGGTGCAGTAAAAAGAAATCCACTATATTCTGGAGTCATCCAATGACAAAACTGTCGCAAAAGTTTGTTTAGTACGAAATATTAATAAATAATATCAATTAATGAGCGCATATTAAAATCGAATATAATCCCAAAAACGTAATTGCCATTGAAATGTAAATAATACGATTATTCTTGAAAATGATTTTCAAGTCTACGAAAAATACGTTAAAAATTTATTTTAAGAGGTAACACGAGAAAAATATTCTTTAGAAAAACCAGCCGTTTGTATGTTTGTTTTAAACATTGTTTTCTATTTCTTGTTTCACGCCACGAAAGCAGGAATAAATGGTGAGCAAAAAGCCCGAATAGGCACGAATGAGATTTTTGCTTTCTCCCCCTCTCCTCTACTCCTCATATCTTTCCTTGTTTCTTTCTCCCGAGCTGTTATAACTCACGAGCTCATCTGGTGTACGTGCATGCTTGTTTATTATGCCTCGCTCCTCTCTCGGCCTCTGCTGGTATACGTGGCATTTAATTCCTTCCCCATTCGCTTGAGCACACCACGCGTTTACGTCTTGATGAAAACGGGGTTACTCATGTAACACATGTTCCAACTCCCCCCCTCCAAACCTATTCTCGTTCCCTGCGATCCACTTTTTCCTTTCGAATATCCCTTCGTCTTAAACGAAAAAATGAAAATCCAGAAAAAATTGAAATCGAGAAAAAATGAAAATCCAGAAAAAATGAAAATCTAGAAAAAATGGAAATCCAAAAAATATTAAAATCTAGAAAGAATGAAAGTCCATTAAAAATGAAAAACCAAAAAATATTAAAACCTAGAAAGAATGAAAATCCAGAAAAAATGGAAATCTAGCAAAAATGAAAATCCAGAAAAAATGAAAATCTAGCAAAAATGAAAATCCAGAAAATATCAAAATCTGTAAAAAATGAAAATGCAGAAAAAAATAACATGAAGAAAAAATAAAAATCGAGAAAAAAGTAAAATCAAGAAAAAATGAAAAATTAATAAAATGAAAAACAAAAAAACGTAACGAAAGAAGAAAAGATTGAGAAAGGTGATTTTGGGCTGCAGTCTGGCGGCGGTCGGTACCGGAAACGGGACTGGGACGGGGGCCGGAAGCGAACAGGGAAGTCGCCGCGGAGGTGGCGATCCAGGTGGCGTTGGCCTGCCCGGTGACGTGTTGGGCGGCAACGCGGGTAACGGCCTCGACGGCCTCGACGGCCTCGACGTTGCCATTGAGTGTTGCAGCCTCGAGGAGGTCAGGGCCTGGGGTACCTCGTTCGATCAACTCATGAGATCGCCCGCCGGCCGTAAACTCTTTCGCGAGTTCCTCGTACGCGAATGGAGCGCCGAAAACATCGCATTTTGGCTCGCGTGCGAGCAGCTCAAGCGGGAGAGCGACCCGGAAAAGATCGAGGAAAAAGCGCGATACATCTACGAGAATTACATATCGATACTCTCGCCCAAAGAAGTGAGTGCTCATTCGTTTCGAAATCAACCGGAATACCAAAAACATTGATGTTTCTTTATTCTTTGTAAACAATTATTTCACGCTTTACAATAATTGTGTGCAATAGTGATATTGTTTATTTTATCGAATTACTTTTATTGCTTATTTATTTAAAAAATGATTTTATTTATTTACTTACTTATATACGTATGCATTTTTATTCAGTACCAAATATCGTATAAAGTAATGGCGATCTACATTTTTTTCATTGGCTTGCAAAATACAAGTTATTATTTTATACGTACAGATATATTTTACAATAAAAACGATGCGGCTGAAACAAAAAATGTAAGAGGCAATAGCAATTGCATTGCTACATATGCATTGTTAGATATATTTTAATATTTATAAACGCACTACTTATTATCGTTTTGAAAAATATTTATTTGATTTCTTTTCATTTTATGTTCATAAAAATTATTATCGATTATTATGAAATTATCTTCGGATTCCTTATAGTAAATTTTAAAGGTTTTTTTTACTAATATTCTTTCTACGGTAAAATATATTGAAAGTAAACAAATGTTATTAAAGATTTTGAAAATATGCATTACCAGCTAATCCAAAAGTAAGGCGATAACTGTGAAAACAAAATTTTTATATTATTTTTGTTTTTATATTATTATTGTTGTTATGGTTATTCAATGAACTATCAAATTAAACAATTGATTAGATTTTTAATTAAAAGATCAAACACAGATCGTTATTCGAGAAAAATAACAATTTTAACTTGAATAGTTATTTTATACCGAGTTTCGTAACATCAAACTATAATATTTTCAATCCCCCTCATACTTTCGAAAAAGCGTGCATCTTTTTATATTTCTCTGCATTAATGTCCGACCTTTTAATTTGTTGACGTCCATCGGTGATTTGATTATTATTAATCGCATCCGAAATCCAGCAAAGTGAATTTCAAAAATAATCGAGTAAGAGAGGGACACAGAGGAGAGATTAAAAATTGTAGGTGGCCTGGAAATGAAAAGCCTTTCGGCTTTGTTCGTCACGAGTCTCACTGTATATATATTTTTATGTACAAATGTGTACGTAAGCTTGCAACGTGGATGAACTTCTCGTTGTCGATATACAACGAGACACATAATATCGTATGTACACATAGGTCTATACAAAATTGTAAATCCGCGGAAGAACATTGAGCGAAAGCTCGTCGACCAATCTCTCTCTCTCTCTGTCACGAAGTAGGGCACATGGACGGAAAGAGCAAAGTTTTTATTTAGTATATTTTTATTATATATATATATATATACATATATATATGATTTCACCCCACTGAGAATCCGGCACAACCCCCGTCGATATTCCAATACCCCGATGTCTGATGCCACGATGAATATATATATATGTGTGTGTGTGTGTGTGTTCGATTCTATTTCGAGTTCTCCTCACTCTCGCTTAGTTGTCCTTCCGCCTCCGTTCTCTTCATTCCACTTCTGGCATTCCCGCTTCCATTGCACATACTGCAGCGCTCTGTTCAGTCCAAGCTTGCGACGAGTCTCTCTCCTTCCTTCTCCCTTTCTCTCTCTCTTTCGCTGGCTCTCCTCTGTCTTCCCCAGTCGCCCTCTTTCTTTCTTATTCTTCCTTGGATTCTCCTCATCCATTCCACGATCCGGACACGAGATAACACGTCCTGAGCTTTTGTTGGCGATGACCCAAAACCTTTCGGCCAAGTCCGCCGTGAATATTAGCTCGAATCGAAATTCGAAGACGCCGTATAGAAATTCAAACATTTTTCCGAGAATTTCATGATGAGAGAACGACTGAAAAGTTCGCGGGTATTTTTTATTATTGTAAAACTGTGAGGTTTAACGTTTTGAGAGGCAATATTGTTTCGGCCATTTTGAATTTCAATATTGACGAAATTTGACGCTGGATTTCCCATCAGCGGTGTCAGCAACCAACGAATATCAATTTTTATCGTAATCCGAATTTTTTTAGATTGTTTTTGAAGATTTCTTTGCCGCCATTTTGAATTTTAAAATTTCAGTTTGTTTTTTGAAATCAGCGGGTTGGAAAACCCCTGGGCATCAATTTTCGGCGAAATCCGAGAGGTTTTTGGTTTTGCGGCCATTTTGTTCTCCGAGTATTCGCATCACAAAATGGCCGCAAGCCGAGATATCAATCAACTGAAAGAAACTCGCAACATCCTCCGAATCGCTTTTCGGACTACTTTCGCGTTGAATCAATTTTATAAAAAAAAAAAAAATACAAAATGCCATGGCGCTCTGGAGTCCCGAAATTAATGAACTCCATCCTGTCGTAGGTGTCGCTGGATTCGCGGGTGCGCGAGATCGTAAATAGAAACATGGTGGAGCCGACGCCCCACACGTTTGACGAGGCGCAGCTGCAGATCTACACCCTGATGCATCGCGATTCCTATCCGCGATTCGTCAACAGCGAGCTCTATCGCAAAGTGGCAAGATTGAGCAGCGATCCGCCGAGTCCTACGAACGTCGATCAACAGCAACAGCAGCAGCAGCAATTGGAACAGCTGCAGAATACAATATCTACGGGAAAGAACAAATCGAAGAGATCAAACACGTAATCGTGAAGTTAATGACGCGTCCCCAACGACGAAGAAACAAGAGTTTTCCCATGCAACGCGCACTTTCCCTCGCCACCTTGATTTATTTCGTTCGCTTGTGTTGTTTCCTTCATTGCGCACCACGACGAAAATTTCAAGAGGGAAGAGCGTTCCCATTATTTTTCATGCTCGATCGGTAAGAGTATCCAGCGAGGAGAGCAAGAAAAGAAAAAAAAGAAGCCTCGATCGAAGAGTGCAACAAAATAAAATACGAAACGAACCGAATTAAACGTTGCGCCCGACCTTTTGCGCATGCGCAATGTCTACGACGCATGCATGAGTAGTACGGCGCATGCTCGCGTTCATTAGCGCATGCGCGTTGCATGCTGTTGAGCTACGGCGCATGCGCGGCTAGTATAGCGTGGGTGGTTAACGAGAGAGGGAGCCTCTCTGTTTTATGGCACAAGAGAGCCTAGCGTTTCTGTTCGAGAACACAGATGACGCCACCGATCGAACTCTCGAGCCCGGGTGGGATCGGGGCCCGGCATCGTTCAGGATAAAACGCGAATCGTTCCCAATTATTGTTAATTCGTCCTAACAAATATACAAACAGGCGAGATCTCAAAATCGACGATATACTCAAAGTCACAGAGCACGGGGCCAGGAAGCGTTTTCGAAAAAAAAAGCGCGCTCGAACACAAAAACTATCTATATATACCAAAGAATTTCGAAAGAAAAGTGCAACAAAAAAAAAGCCGAAAAGTAAAAAAGATTATGCGAGGTGGATATATACGGGAGACAAAGGAGGTGTGAGATTAGTACGATCGATGTGACACATACACACACATATTAATATATTATCCGACACGAAGGAGAGGGTACAAAAACTATATAAAAGAGTGACAAAAAACACACACACACAAAAGCTCCACGCAACTCACAGGAATGGCACGCTGTCGAATGCCCGAACGCACATTGGGTTGGACATAACCTAAGAGAAAAAAAAAAGTAAAATGAACATGGAGAAGCAAACTCAATATCGTAAAAGTATTGAAGAATAAAATAAGATTGAAGACTCGTACTGACTGTTTCACATATTATTAAGCGTCGATACGTCGGTTCGAGAGGATAGCGGGATTACTCGGTCGGTATGGTAGAAATCTCGCTTGCCCATACACGGTAATACCGTGAAGTGCGATTACCGTTTTTTTTTCTCTCTCGCGGATGGCCGTTCATCATCGTTGGATTTTCATGACCCTGTGACTATACAAAAAAAAAAAAATTGGGACACGAACTTTGGAAGCATTCGGCACCCTTCAACGACGACAAACGATTATTACGTTTCATCGCACTTTTTTACCACCTTTGTGTGGTTTTCCTCTTGGGCTTGATTTTTTTTTCCACTATGCACGTAGAACACACTCGTGTTATCGGTGCATCGAAGAGCCTGCCCAACCGTTAACCGCCAACCCAAAGGCAAATCGGGATAAAGATGACCGCTACGTGAGCCTCATCCGGAATTAACGACGGATTTTTTCAAAACAATCTTTTTCACAACCTCCTGCATTTGATATTTTATCGTACTTTTTTTTTATATGTGGTCTTCTGTTCCGTCAACCATAGGGTCGAGAACTGACGAGAAAACAAAAACGTACATGCTGAGTGATTCACACCTTTTAGGTCCCTGTTGGTGAGCATGTAGATCGTGTTCGTGCGAGCAAAACGCTTTTTGTTTTAATCTCGTACGATGAAAACTCTTCAAGATATGCTTGTTTAAAGTTCATGCTGAGCCACAGTGGCACAGCATTTCCTCGAGATCGATTTCTTCTTGTCTATCAACTACCAAGCGACAATTTGTATTCGCAATCGAAAAGAAAAATCATAGCTCAGTCGAACGTGGACTCGAACCCCAATTTCAGGATTTCAACGTGCTATGCCCGTGTAAATGCTGAGCTGCGCGATGAGCCGTAAACTTCAAATGGGAATATCTCGGCCAATTTTCATCGTACGGAATTAAATAAAAAAGCGTTTTGCTCGCAATTGGACGCTATACGTGCTTGCAAAGAGAACATACGTATACGTTACCAATCAAACTTCTGAAAGTCGTTATATTTGGTTAAAAAAAAACAGTCGCTGCATCAGCCCTTATGCAGGGTTCTTAATTCTGCTGGTGGCTGAAAATTTATCCGCACACATGCATACATACATATTTATATATGTAGACATATACGTATATATATATGTAGCTATATATGCTTATATATATTATGTGTGTATATATATACATATTTATATAGGAAATTACAAAAAAAAAACAAAAAGGCCTAAGTGTCTCGTAATAATTTTGGGAGGAGTGTCAATTTCGCGCAACACCGGGTGCTCGCGGCTCGGCTTGATACGCAATCGATCGTAACTGCTAAAGGGAGAGACGAGTTCGATCGTAGGGCTAAAGGATGCGGGACGAGATCGGGAGTAAATAAATGATACAGGTCGAGTCGACGAGAACCACGATTGAATTCCTTTCGTACTCTTTTTCCGTTTTGTTAAATAACGCGAAAGTAAAAAAAAAGTAATATAAAAAGCAAGAAATACTAGCCCTACGTCTTTGTTGAATAAACGCACAATTTTTCTCAATCTTCGATTCCCGGTGCTTTTTTCGATTATTTATTCAACCTGATCGTACACTTGTCTTTTAACCTGTGACCCCTTTCCCTATCCTTACAAAAAATAGTCTACAAAAATTAATCGAATTTATTCGAAAATCACGAGACTTTCTAACGAAATTTCCAAAAAATGTTATTTCAAAGTCGCGACTTGAATTTGGAGAAAGGAAAGAAGGGACGACCATTAAAGCGTAAATAATTATTTTAAATCATTACTTGCCCGAATGAAAAATATTAATTAATGCCAAAACTAATTCGAAACGGGTAATTTCTTTTTAAAGTGGTTTCTCGAATTCAAATTAAAATTCAACGCCATTAAGAAAACGGAGAGATTTTAAAAAAATTCACGAAAAAATCAAAACAATTGAAAATTCAAGGAAATAATATTTTGAGAGAATGTCCTTTTTCGATTTTTTAAAATTGGAAGAAATGTACTGTCGACTTTTGTACCGCTCGTAAAAAGAACAAAAATGTTTGCGAATGAATTAAACGAAGTGAGTCCTTGCGTAATTGAGGTAAGTATTTATCCATTTTCGTTTTTTATCGGTCACTTAATTTACTGCATTCTTTTCTTTCCTTTCTCTTTCTCTTCATCTTCCAAAAAAGTTCTAATAACAATTTTCGAACTTTTTTTATACCAGTCTGATTTTCAGGAACTATTCAAATTTTGTGCTACATAAATTCAGCTTTGAGTAATATCGAAGCAAAGTTAACAAAAAATTTCAAAAAAGTGGAGAAAAAAATCAAGAATATACAAAGTTCATGTGATGATTAAGGGCTGCTGTGAGAATTAAAAAAATCGCTCGACGCTTGTGACGGCTCAAATTGAAGAAGAAAATGTGGTGTAGGAATCGAAGATTAAAAGTAAACATTGTGATCATAAAAAAATAACTGGTTAGTAAAAAAACCTCTCTTTCGCGAAACTATGCTTTTCAAAAAGTTCTACCGGATTCCTCAACATCCAATGGACGCATTGATTAAAAATTTTGTACACTTATATTTTTGTTCAATTTATATTATATACATACATTATACTATATACAGTTCAGTCTTGATCGCCATTTCTCTTCAACTACTTATTGATAATAATGAGGTATTTTTCCATAAAAAATACAATTCAACAAAATTTCGATTTTTCACCGAAAAGATATTTCATGATTATCAATAAGAAATAAAAATTTTCTTTTTCGATTACTGAGACATAATAACAAAAGAGAATCGTTCAAGTTTTATCAAACATTATTAACTTTAAGAAATCTCACTTTTTTGTTTCAGATCAACTGGTTGGCCGAAATTACGTTGAAAGGTCCTTCACGGGATTATTTACAACTTCTTAAATAATTAATATTGTTCGCGATATTTGATACGCAATTTTGTCAATGTACATACAAATAAAGGTCCAATCGATTCCTAACTATCTTGATTGCTTCTTCAATTTAAAAAATCCTGATTTTTTTTATCTTCACATTAGCCTATCCTCTTAATTACATTTGCCACCATTCCAACCTCGTTCCGTCGTTTGTTGCATTCCGAACAAAAGCGTACAAGTCCATGTATATTTCTATTTTAAAAAACGTGCCATTCCCAACATGACGAATTCCAACGTGATGAAACATTTTAAGTATTCCAAAAAAAAAAAAACAAAAAAAAAACGAAAAAAGACCACAGCTGATGATAATTCCCGCGATATACGCCTCCGGATTAAACGAAAGCCTATACATATATACACGCAAAACATGAGTCACATCGTAAAATTTCACCGTTTGCACGCGTAACGTTCGCAAGTCCCGTCGTCAGTAATAATAATAATATAGATAATTAAAAAACCTAATAATAACAATAATAATAATAATTAAATAAGGGCTATATTTATTATACGCATAATAATTATAGCTAATTAATGTATATTAATTATAATTATTATTATAGTTATAACGATATTGATATTATTATTATTATTATTATTATTATTAAATAAAAAATAATATTATTACTATAGGTTTCTAATAATACTAAATATAGCCACGCTCTCGAAAGTTTCGACGATGATCCGGTGATTCATTAAAAATACATCGCGCCGATAATTGTAACAGACCGAGGACAAAATCCGGAAACACGCGAAAAGTGAACAAAAAGGAAAAAAAAAACAATTCACGTAAAGAGACAAAAATGCAATGTCAAAAAAAGAAGACCATATTAATTAAATAAAAGAAGCTTAATTTTAACAGCGAGAGACAATTGAGGCTCGATCGGACGTTCGAATTTAAATATATGTCGTTGATATAGGTGGTATACGGGTAAGTGGGCCATCGAGAAGCGCCTACACTTTTTCCAGTGAGAATAGCGTAATTAACGAACGAATTGATGATGAAAAAAAAAGAAGCTCGGAAATAAGTTTTCTCGTAAAAAAAAATGCAATTCTATAATTGACATCGTCATTGTCATGATTATCGTTAACTGTTAATAAACGTCATGGTCAATTGAATACGATTAATTAATGTTTTAATTAATAAATGAATATCAGTTGTCATTGTTATTAGCGCATATTAACATTAGTCAAATTAATCATCATTTTAGTAAAAATTGTTAAAAAAGTGACTTTGTTTATTACGATCAGAATTTCAAATTTTATATATTCTACTATCACGTATGATTTTGTCGCCAATTTATTTTTCTTATTATTGTCAATCGATCGAAGCGAGAAAAAAATTCTCGTTCAATAATCGATAAATTCACAATGACGAGAGTAACAAATGAAAATAAAGCAAAACGGAGCAATCGGTGCATACGCTGCAGGAATTGATACAATCGACTTAAAAAAGAATGACGTGTACAGTAGAATAATCAAATGATCGTGAATAATAATAATAACAATAATAATAATAATAATAATAATAATTTGTGAAACGAGAAATTGTTTCTAAAAATTATTAACATTTATTATTAATTATGAATTTATTGATAGATCAATTGAGAGACTCGATTTTCATTCGCCACTCCGCTTCGCTTCGCCCTCCTCACCCATGGATTCCAAGCCAAAATCTTTCGAAATGACCGATAATGCAACACGCTCATGGAACGGTCATTGTCCGGGGTGGGGAGGGATAAAAATCAAGATATCGATTGTCAATCGATATCTGTAACGATTGGAAGCGAAATATAAAAAAAAAAAAAAAAAAAACATAAACGCCGGGAACACCTAACCATTATTATTCATTGTTGATCAATTTAATCGATCGATTCGAGCAACCGTGTTCCATCGATTAATGGATCGTCTTTTTTTTTTGTAATTTACAATGTAAGAGGGTACTAGGATTATTCGAATTTAACAATAACCACGAAAAGTTATAAATAAACTATATGTAAATGTATCAATAATCGGGGAGATGAAAAAAAAAGGATTCCATCTACGTTTGTATTTGTTTGTAACGTTTTTTCACACGAGAGTCCTCACGGGGAAATCATAGACTCGCGGCTGATCCGGTATTAAGATTCGAGAGAGTGAGTGAAAGAGAGTGAGAGACTGTGAAAATCCACGCTAATGAATGTATAAAAAAATCAATAAAATAAGAACGGCGCAAAGATTGTATTTCCCTTAAATAAAGACGATTGTAAGAGCAGTGGTTGAAAACGACAATTATTAATTGAAATTTCTACAATATTAAAAAAAGAAATTAATTATCAAAACAGAAAAAAACAATTAATTACCTTGAAAGCAAAAGTATCAATTGTCAGAAAACAGAATAATTACCAAAATAGAAAAACTATAAATTATTAAGAAAGAAAAAGTATCAATTATCAGAAAAGAGAAGATAATTAATTATTTAAAAAATAAAAAAGCTTTTTTTTTAAGTAATTATCAAAAAAAGAAAAAGGCTTTTTTTAATTAATTATCAAAAAGCCGTTTTTAAATTAATTATCAAAAAAACAAAAAGGCTTTTTTAATTAATTATCAAAAAAGGCTTTTTTAAATTAGTTATCAAAAAGAGCTTTTTTTAATTAATTATCAAAAGAACAAAAAGACAAAAGTTGTTATAATGCAAGCTAAAGAGAAAAGTCGATTTAAAATGTGCCGTCACCTGCGCCGTCACCTTAAGAGCCAAAGCCCAGATCTTACCTACAGATGGTATAGCAAGGCCGTATCTGCAGTCGATAAAGCTAATACTGTTCCGCGGTTGGTATAGAAGAAAGCGGTTGGTACGGACATCGCGTGCAACGAAACGTTATACCTACTACAGTTCTTCAGACCTTTTCGGATGCTTTTCAACCGTAAAGAATGTGCAGCCTTGTATTATAAAATGTTTCTTTAAGGAGTACGATCCGTTCTAACGATACTCAAAAATTATCTGCGTTGTCGATACATTCTTTCTTCCATACTTCGAGAGACTAAATTTTTAGATGATATAGTAAGATCCACAAACGGTATGGATGAGATATTAACAGTCGATAAGGAAGATTGTATTCGACAGTAGAATTTGTCGATAACGTTAGTTTATTAAACTGTCTGCAACTTCACATCAGCGTGTTGCAAAGGCAATATTATGAATAAAATTAATAATAACAGTAATAAACGCTATAATCATCTTATATGAAATGCAAGATTATAAAAAAAGACAAAGGAATTGGATTTATAAATAAAATTGCACAACAGTAGTCGCAAGGAAATATAGTAATTATTATCATTTAAATATTACAACTGAAATAACAATGATAGATCGTTTCGATTTAAAAATCAATGGAACTTGGTGATGATTAGAATATCGCAAAAGCATTATTTCTTTACTTTAATATCAATAATTTATCACGAATGACGTCGAATTTTAAATAAAGTATGATTTATTATTATTATTATTATTATTATTATTGGTGTCATTTAGAGAAGTGCCAAAACGTTGTTGCCCAAAAATACCTAATAAAGCAGAACGCACTAATCATAGTAGACAAATAATCAAATCAATATTGAACAATAATAAATCAATTATAAAAAAACAAAATCAAATTAAATAAATAATAATACTTATAATTGTTGCAATATAATAGTAAAACCATATAACAGTCATTATAATAAATATATTGGAACTTCAATAACAATAATTACTTGGTTTTAATATAAAATTGAAAACGTCAGTAAACAAAGAAAAATAGATTATTTCTTTACGTTTACACGAATAATTATACGTTATACTTCATCATTATATTTGCAATGAACTAAGGAATATTTAATAACTATTTTATTATTATTATTATTATTATTACTCAGAGGAGAGCCAAAGTAATTTTGAGTAAAAATCGTAATTTTTGTGGCACATGAAAAACGTAAGATTGAAAAATGGCTAAATAAATGCCGAAATGTCAGATTGTGGATACGTGGGGTTTTTTCCCTATCGAATATCTTTGGCTGGGAGATGGTCGTCCCTATCATCGTCCCATCGCCGCGGGAAACAATATTCACGGGGTGTTGGTGACACACACGAGGGGGAGGGTTGGGGTATAGCGAGAGAAAGAGGGTGTGCATATACAAAAGAGAGTCTTCTCTCGTTCGTAACCGTAACCGGTAAGCCATAACCGTGTATCCATTCCCAGGGCGAACCGCACGCTCGAACCACCGGTGTGAAATTCGATGCGATATATACATCGAGAAGCCGAGGGAGAGAAGCAACAGCGACGAGGCCAACGAAGCCGCGGAAGAAAATATTCTTACTTTTCTCCTTTTATTTTTCTTCTCTTTTTTTTTTGTGTTTATATCACTTCGAGAGATACCTCGGCCTTTCTTCGATCCCTCGTTAACATCTTTGTTGATGTCTTTGTCCCTCCTTTTTTTTTTTTTGTTTTACCTCAGCTCCGTTTTCTTCGGCATTGGCTTCTTTTTTACTTCAGCTTTTTCTTCTTCTCTTCCCCTTCTCGTCTGTCGTCTTCATTTTGTTCTTCTGGAAAGAGCTTTACGGACGAGAATCTCTTCGTCTTCCTTTTGATGATCTTCAACTTCTTGCCGGTTGCATTTCTTCTTCGTCGATTTCGTTTTTAGCTTTCGATCTACTTTGTCTTCCTCTTTGGTGCTCGTACTTGTCGTCATATTTTTGTTATCTACCTTTTCGGCTTCGCGATTACTTTCTTCGTCATTTTCTTCCTTTCTCTTTTTTTTCAATTTTTAATCTTTATTTTCCGGGCTTTTTTCAATTTTTTCTTATTTATCTTCACCCTTTTTACGTTCTTTTTCGTTATCTTCTTTTACTTCTTTCTGGTCGTCCTTTTTCTTCAGCTTTTCCATTATCCAGTCCTTTTTCATATTCTCCTTTTTTTCATTTTACCCTTATCATATTATTCTTGGACTTTTCCTCCATTCTTTTCGACATTGTATTAATTATCCCTCTCGTCTTATTCTCCATCCCATAACTCATTATTGTTGTCTTCCTTCCTTTCTTCGTCTTCATCTCCTTCGTCAATTTCTACTTGTTGACTCCCTTGGTCATCATCTTCCCACTGGCTATGTTCATATTCTTCTTCATAATTTTCCTTATCTTTCCACATCTCCATTCTCCCCCCCTCAACCCTTTTTTTCGCTCTTCACTTCATTCGCTCCTCGCTTTTCCTCTCTGCTCTCTCTTTTTCGATTTCATACACACAGTCGAGAACAATTTGTATCACAGGTTTCTTTTATTTCGTACTTACATCGATTCCCCTACATCAATGTCAAAAGGTCATTTGCTTGTTATTATTTGCGTTTCATTGATTTTGTACGCTCACAAACTTCCTTACTTCAATATTCAAAGTTCTTGCCGATCTTTTTGTGTTTTGTTTATTTTCTACGTCCATATACTCTCTTCGATGCAAAAGGTCACCCGTCTGAGTCTGTGTTGTGTTTACTTCGCCTGTCCGTAATCTTCATCACTTCAATGTTAAAAGGTCATCCGTATCGGTGTTCTATACTTCGTACGTTCATATACATTTGTTTCAGCGTCAGATAACGTTATTTTATTATGCATATCCATCAATTTCCCTACATCAATGTCAAAAGGTCATTTGCTTGGGATTATTCTCATTTTTTTAATTTTTTCTATGCTCAAAATTCAATGTTCAAAGTTCTTTTTGGTTTATTTAGAGTTTGTTTATTTTGAATGTTTCTATACTCCCTTACTTAAATTCAAAAGGTCACCCTTCCGAGTTTGTATCGTGTTTACTTTGCGTGTCCATAATCTTCATTACTTCAATGTCAAAAGGTCATCTATACAGCTTTCTTTACTTTGTACGTCAATGTCAAAAGGCCATTTGCTTGCGATTATTTGCGTTTTGTTGATCTTTTCTATGCTCAAAAATCAATGTTCAAAGTTCGTTTTGCTTTATTTATAGTTTGTTTATTTTGAACGTTTCTATACTCCCTTACTTAAATTCAAAAGGTCACCCTTCCGAGTTTATATCGTGTTTACTTTGCGTGTCCATAATCTTCTTTACTTCAATGTCAAAAGGTCATCTATACAGCTTTCTTTACTTCGTACGTTCATATACTTTCCTACTTCAATGTCAAACGGTCATCCGTTTGGGTTTTTCTGTTTTCTTCTTTTGTTGTTATTTTTAACGGCCATATACATCTGTCCGAGGGACACCGCGTATGGACCCTTCCCCCTTTGAGTGATTGATACAGCATCCGTGGAGAACAGCATCAGCGAAAACCTTTTTTATCTCGCAACGCAGCAACGAGAGAACGTTGTAAGTGAATACTCGAGAGATATGAACTTAGCCCTCCCTCTCCCCCCTTCTCCACTCACTTTTCTCCCTATTCCTCACTTCTGCTCAACACGCAGTACGAACAAAGTACGTACAGGATGAAAACACGACCTTGCCTTCGCGACTCCATACGTATACGTCTCAAGCAGAGATACAGCTTGTAGACTTGGTAATAACAGTGCTCCGAGTAACGTGTACTTCGAGTAATAACGGAATGGGGAACTGCAAGTGTTTTTTTTTTATTGTTGTTTTAATGGTGTCTCGGTAGTGTTTGCGATCCTAACGATATTCGTAGCGAGTTGTAACAATGGGAATTAAGAATTTGAATAAAGGACCGAGGATTCTGGTTCCTCCGGGAACTAGAACATCGACATAACCTCACAAATTTTCGAAATCCGTTTTCTCGGCGTCGATTAAGTTTACGGCGAAAAATCGAGCATCAGTCTTTGTAGAATTCATAGAGAAATTGCGATTTGAAAATTTCGACTATGTTTCTTGCACTCGTGTGTCTCGTGCTACGTCTTCGACATTTCCTTAAAAACATCCGGCAATAGTTGGGTTTTTCATCATTGAGCCTGAAACATAACCAATAAGGCTGAAACCTTGTTCAAGGGCATGACGAACATCGACATAACCTCACAAATTTTCGAAATCCGTTTTCTCGGCGTCGATTAAGTTTACGGCGAAAAATCGAGCATCAGTTTTTGTTTTTACGATAAAAATGTTTCGTACTTGAGAAATTGCGATTTTTAAATTTCGTCTGTATCTTTCGCACTCGTGTGTCACGTGGTACGTCTTCATTCTTAGTCAGCCTTGAGATGAACTGGGACTCGACGACTCTAGACCCTGCGGAAAATTCCAAAAACTCTTAGCCCTTCCAGAGGGATATAAAAGTTCTCCGTGACTTTAGCCATTCGGGAAGTTAACGCAAATAGCCTATAGATACCCGTTTCAACCATTTTCGATTTTCAGACAATTCAATATTCTGCGCAGTTTGAACGAAGCCCAAAATACGTGATTCTAGACATTCCGGGTCTTTAGCCACTTTGTTACCGAGCAAAACCCGATGACCGTAAAAAACGTGACTGTAGACACTCGATGTACCCAGCCACTTTGCTTTCGACTCAAACCCAACACCGTTGTCCGAAAATATTTAATTGTGGTAATTCCGTGTATTTAGCCAGTTTATTACAGAACCCGATTGAACTGCCCAAAAAATGTATCCGGTCTATCAAAATCCGTGACTCTAGTAATTCCGTCAAGTTAGTCATTTCGCGACACTCCTGCATCAATTGAGAAAAATCCGAGCAATTATTGCCTCCGGCGATATAGCTGCCTGTCTCGAGTCACGGTCGACGCTCAGCCTTGCGTATTATTGGCCCTGCACACCTCAATAAAATCGCTAAAATTTCGGACGTGAACGTAGCCAAGGATCCGAAATCGTTGCGTAGGTACATAAATTTAAACGTATGTGATTAGTTTTTCGCGGACGAACATGCGTGTCGATAAGGTGGGGTAGGAAATCCGAACTTCGAATGACCAGAAGGCTCAAAATCCCAAATTTGAATATTCCGAAACTGCAAATTTTGTAAATTTTTTGGTTTGTTTGGATTTGTTTAAAATCAAGGGTTTAAAATCAAACTAACGAACGCAAACGAACCTAAACAAATTTCGTGCTTTTTCTGGCACGACCTTTAGGAAATTTGGAGTTTCGGCTCAAAAACCCAAATTTGAATATTCCGAAACTACAAATTTTGTAAATTTTTGGGTTTGTTTGGGGTCGTTTAAAATCAAGAGTTTAAAATCAAACTAACGAACCCAAACGAACCCAAGCAAATTTCGTGCTTTTGCTGGCACGACCTTTAGGAAATTTGGAGTTTCGGCTCAAAATCCCAAATTTGAATATTCCGAAACTACAAATTTTGTAAATTTTTTGGTTTGTTTGGATTTGTTTAAAATCAAGGGTTTAAAATCAAACTAACGAACCCAAACGAACCCAAACAAATCTCGTGCTTTTGCTGGCATGACCTTTAGGAAATTTGGAGTTTCGGCTCAAAAACCCGAATTTGAATATTCCGAAACTACAAATTTTGCAAATTTTTTGGTTGTTTGGATTTGTTTAAAATCAAGGGTTTAAAATCAAACTAACGAACCCAAACGAACCCAAACAAATTTCGTGCTTTTGCTGGCACGACCTTTAGGAAATTTGGAGTTTCGGCTCAAAAACCCGGATTTGAATATTCCGAAACTACAAATTTTGTAAATTTTTGGGTTTGTTTAAAATCAAGAGTTTAAAATCAAAGTAACGAACCCAAACGAATCCAAACAAATTTCGTGCTTTTGCTGGCACGACCTTTAGGAAATTTGGAGTTTCGGCTCAAAAACCCAAATTTGAGTATTCCGAAACTACAAATTTTGCAAATTTTTTGGTTTGTTTGGATTTGTTTAAAATCAAGAGTTTAAAATCAAACTAACGAACCCAAACGAACCCAAACAAATTTCGTGCTATTGCTGGGATGACCTTTAGGAAATTTGGAGTTTCGGAATTTTGAGCCTTCTGGTCAATCGAAATTCGTGTTTCCTACCCAACCCGAGCGAAAATGTGGAGCATCGTGAATTCATGATAAATGTTGTGAAAGCTTTAAGGGGAGGGTCATAATCGATGGCCTTGCTCGTTTCTCGCGATGTACAACACTTGGAACGCCTTCTTACAATAATTTTCTCTTTCTCCCTTTCTCTCTCTCTCTCTGCCTCTCCCTTCTTGTCCATATATACGATATTCAATATACAGTGCATCACTGTAATTATAACAAGGCATTGTGTGCGTGTGTGACTTGGTATTCGTTCACCGATGTAAGAATCCGACGCTTTCTTCATTTCAATTAAATCACGAATGCGCCTCAAGAGGTACGAGCTTCGTTAACGATCTCGAATACCCGATTTCACATATATACTTACGAACGAAAAATCGGACGAGACACCGATCACGATCGCAAGACCAGAAGTTACCATCGCATTTTTATTAACAGCGTTACGTCGAATTTCGAAAAGGATCGTACGAGTCCCAATAAACTCAAGCAAATAATAATGTCCAACGAGAACCATCGTTGCCTTACAAGAACAATAACCATTACTTTTAACCGAGTAATTCATTACAAATCATTTTGTTTTGCCAATTCCATCGACATTTTTTTATTTAAATGGTTTAAAATTAGTTTTTAAGGTAAAAATCAAAATGGAATTAAAATGGAATAAAAATGGAATTAAAATGGAATTAAAATGGAATTAAAATGGAATTAATTGAAATGGAATTAAAATGGAATTAACTCAAATGGAATTAAAATGGAATTAACTCAAATGAAATTAAAATGGAATTAATTGAAATGGAATTAAAATGGAATTGAAATGGAATTAAAATGGAATTAAAATGGAATTAATTGAAATGGAATTAAAATGGAATTAACTAAAATGGAATAAAAATGGAATTAAAAATATCCATCCTCCGCCGGCTAAAAAACTAGTGGTGACTAATTAAAGTAATTCATGGCAAAAAAAAATCCCGCCAACATTGAGGCTCTACTTTTTGAATTAATTAAATGGAATTAAAAATATCAATCCTCCGCCGGCTAAATATTACTAGTGGTGACTAAATAAATTAATTTATGGCAAAAAAAATTCCCGCCAAAATTGAGGCTCTACTTCTGCATAATTACCAAGAAATAAATGCACCGTTTCACTTCAAACCCAAATAAAGTCATGCATGTTTAGTTACGTTTTATTGTTTTTTTTTTTTTTCGTTGATTCCATTCATTTGACGCAAACCCGCGGAAAATGAGTCAAGCTGTGCTTTTAAACACGATTCTTTAGTTTTTTTGATTTAATGAACCGTCGAGGAAAATGGGCGGGAACGAAACTGCTGGTTCGGTTTTTTCCACGTCGCGACGCGACGAATTAGTTCGAGGGCTTTTTCAAACTTTCTTACCTGCGCTCATACACATACACGTATGCATGCATAAATGTGTATATTACAAGATTGGCAAAAGGCACACCCGCGATTACATCGTAATCAGGGAAGGCCGCTCCAATTTCCCTCGAAGCCGAGGACGAGCGCATGCACGCATTCGCTAATTCCTTCGACGATAAACCAAAGGCAAAAAAAATTTTTAAAAAGGCAAGGAAAATAAGCGAGACACTATAAATTACGTAATCAAGCGAACTCGCACACTCGAGCGCACGCATCTTTTTTAAATTCACATTTGCAAAAAATAGTGAAATTTATTTAAAATAAAAGAAGAAAACGAGGGATTATATACGAATAATAATAATGTAGAAAAATTCATTAAAAATGAAAACGAAGAAAATTAATAAAAGTTAATTAAACCAAGAAAGAAAAATCACGTTTCTAAAAAAAGAACGAAGGTAAATAATTAACAATTTCATTTTTATCATAGAGGAAATTTGAATTGATATTAGGCTACGTAAAAATGATACAAAAATGATTGAAAAACAAAAGAGAAACATTATAATGTAAACATATTAATAATATAACAAAATCATTCAAAACAAAACAAAAAATAATCAAGTTGAACTTAAACCGAAAAAGCAAAAACAATTTTTGAAAAGATGTGTGAAGATAAGCAAACGAAAATTAAATTTGGTCATAGAGGAAATCTGAAAAAAAGCTGCTGAACAATGCTGAGCAACTCCATATTTATTTAAAAATATAAAAGATATTGGAAAAAAGCAATTTTGGTTAATAAAGGGGGCACTATAAATTATGCAATGAAGGAAACGCACTCGAGCCAATGCACCTTTTCTGGTTCATATTTCTACAAATAAGCAAAATTCTTTATCGTAAAAAAATATCAAATAGATAAGAAATATTGATTTTGTTTAATAAAGAAAAGTTAATAAGTTTCAGTTTTCAATTCCTTCGATTATGATGATCTTTTTACAAAATTTTCTATCCAATATTGTCAATGCACATATAAACAACCATCTAAACGATATTTCATCAATCCTACTTATTCCTTGAAAATGATTAATTTAAAAAAATGCTAATTTTCGGATTGCACGGTAGTCTCTAATCGCGATTTTGTAGACTCGATAAGTTATCATGTGAAAAAAAAAGAAGAACTCCTCGTTCGAGTGAAAAAAAGAGGATCGAGGAGGAACGAAGAAGTGGAGAAAAAAAAAGAAGAAAATGAAGAACCATGATAACCTCAAATGGCAATGAATGACGTAAAAGCACGTGGGACGATTTTATAAAGGTAGAAAAGATAAGAATATATCGATTCGTGGAGAAGAGGACGATGGGGTGAGTAAAGGGAGAGGGAAAGAGGGAATTGGTATTTCTTAGTTCTCGAAGGAGCCTTAGTAAAAGGATGAAGGAAAAGGAAGAGGAATCTTTGACGTTCGCGAATCTCTACTCAAGTACAAAGGATCCCTCTCTCTCTCTCTCTTTCACCTTTTTATCGTTTTCTCTCTCTCTTTCGGTCGAGACCTCTTTTTTCGTCGTTTCCGTTCTTCCTTCGAATCGCGACGAGCGAATCGAGGTGCGTGACTTGCCTGCCGATGTCGCTGGTGCTCCACGACACGCGCGCCTCCCTAGCGCAGCATCAAACTAGAAAGAGAAAAGAGAGGGAGAAAGAACGAGAGAGGGAGATAAATTGCGCGAGAGGGAGACTCGAAGGCCTCGAATGTGTGCACGGATTTGGGTTCTACATAACCCTTTTTTGTCCTTCGAGTAACCTCCACCATACGGACTGGCTTTTGGTGCGTTGGAAAACTAAAAATATGAAAAATTCTGTCAAAATGTATAACAAAGCCTGTCAAGAAGGATGGACAAGACCAGTTAAGGGCATGACGAACATCGACATAACCTCACAAATTTTCGAAATCCGTTTTCTCGGGGTCGATTAAGTTTACCGCGAAAAATCGAGCATCAGTTTTTGTAGAATTCATAGAGACAGAAATAGATGCTTGAATTTTCTGATAAAAATGTTTCGTTCTTGAGAAATTGGGATTTTTAAATTTTGACTATTTCTCTCGCACTCGTGTGTCACGTGGTACGCCTTCGACATGCCCTTAACTCTTCAATTCCCAGTGCCACCTGTAGGTGTTTAGTCGTGATTTTATACCGTAGTTAAATATATTTTTTATTTTTTTTCTAATAATTAGTAATGGCATTGAAAACTACTTTTTATTTTTTTCTATGTGGCAACACACATCACTAATCAGTTGTCAATGTCACTAGGTTATTTCGCGGCAATTGGAAAGAAACTTAGTTTGCGCTACCTACTGTGATAAAAAGTGCTGTAAAACTGTCTAGACCGTAAGTATCATTTTTTTTTAATTATTGTTCGCTTTAATTATATATGCAACCGATACTTGACACATATTTACTCGAAAAAATAACTGATAATTTTATGATATTAAAAATCACCCCCTCCTCTGTAAATCGGGAGGGGGGAGATTTTTAGATTTTTTTTTCTTATTTTTCCTTTTCAATTAACACATATTTACTTGATCATTAAACTAAAATTATTAAACTTAATTACTTTGGACATGGGAATTGAAGAGTTAAAGTGTTACAAGGACTGCTAAAGTATCATCAGTCCTGTCAACTCGTTACAAGGCTTGATAAAATTTCAGAGATTTGTCAAAGTTTGACCCAATCTGCCAAAATGTCACGAAGCCTGCCAGAGTCTCTCGCAATTTTTCAAAGTCTCGCAAAGTCTTCGGAAATTCCTTAAGATCTCCTGGAATTTGTTAAAGAGGTACATGAAGTGTCAATGTTTAACGAGACTGGATAATATCTCAGATAGCTGCCGAAGTTTGACACAATCTTCCAAAGTATCGTAAAGTCTGCCAATCTTCAAGAATACGTGAACCGGTGATAAAGTCTGTGAAACTTTCATAAAGTATGCCAAAGTCTCCAAAATCAGGTACAAAGTCTACGAAAAGTTTTAAAAACCTGTCAAAGTCTGGTAAAGAGGTACAAGACTTGTCAAAGTGTCACAAAGCCTGTCACAACTTCGTAAAACCTGGCGAATAGTCGTAATACTTAACCAAGTTTCATAGACTTGCCAAAATTTCCCACAATTTTGAAAGTATCATGAAACTCGCTAGTCTCCCAAAATCTGCCAAATTGACACATAATTTTCCAGTGTTC
This sequence comes from Ophioninae sp. B BG-2022a, assembly GCA_030522765.1. Taxonomy (NCBI): domain Eukaryota; kingdom Metazoa; phylum Arthropoda; class Insecta; order Hymenoptera; family Ichneumonidae; species Ophioninae sp. B BG-2022a. The sequence goes on from JAPYZJ010004927.1 coordinate 24,256, forward strand.
TCAAACCCAAACAAACTCTACGAAAAATTCATAGAGCCTGCCAAACCTTTTCACAATCTGCCAAATTATCACAAAGCCTGCCAAAGTGTCATCAAATCTGTCAATGTATCAAGAAGTTTTAGAGTCTCACAATTTGACAAAATCTCACAGAACCTGTCAGAAATGCCAGCATTTGTAAAAGTGTCAAGAAAACTGTCACGACGACTCTCGATCTGTCAAATCATCCTACATTAATCTAACGAGTCGAAAATCAGTCAAACTTTCGTAAAACTTATCAAACGGTGTCATAACCTCCCCAACTTGACGAAAACCTTTTCGACAGCATCAGAGAGCATAAAACGCTTTCAAAATCAGTGGAACTGTCCCAAATCCGGTTAAGGTTTCCAAAAACTTCTGTAATTGTCCCACAGCCCGTTAATTTGTCTCAAACCGTGACAAGGACTTCCGCCATTTTAAAGATCACTCGCCAATTGAACTTTCGATCACTTAACCTCAATCTTACTCTCGTGAGATGCCATTTTCACTACTATCGAGTGAACACTCGACCGTCTCGAGGCTTTGCAGTGCATGGAAGGAAAGTAATAAAAAAAATTAAGATACGAGATAAATAGGAAGAAAAAGATGGCTCGGAATGCGAGATATGAATAATCAGCGGCAATGAACGTGGCTGAGGATCGAAAGAAAATCGATTATCGGAGCCTCGAAGGATTGTACCTACAGCTAGGACTGAGGGATGATAAGAGGGCTTTGGTTAATCAAGGAAACGAGAGAGAGAAAGAGAGAGAGGAATAAAAAAAAACTTTATTAAACCAACGACTCGACTATTCCTGTACATCTTCGCGAGCATTATCAACGGTCGATAAAACGAAATGGCCTAACGTTCGCGTCGCCGCAACGCGACTATCTGATTTCCTAGACTTACGCCCTTTTGTCAATCCCTATGTTTGAATCACTCGCTCTCTCTTTCCTCCTTCCTCTTAATCGTTTTCCTCATCGCTTTCGTTTCTCCTAACGAGAACGCGCCATTTTTCTCTTTTTTGCTTTTTCTCCATATTAAAAGTGGCCATTACCACATTGACAGAAAAATTTTTTCTTCGAGGGAACATTAATTCGACGGTGCTGCCACTTAGACGCTTTTGCGCGCGCGAGCCATCCCCACCACCCAATGCTCTTCAGCACCCACTCATTCCCTCTCCCTTGCTTCTTTTGCTACCGTGCCAAAGTGAAAAAGGGCTCGGGATTCCTTCGGACCTTTTACTCTTTACGTCGATGCTTTCCCGGCCACTATATTTCGATAAAATTAATCATAAAGATAAACCCAACGGACGTTTTGCAAAAATATACGCATATATATATATATACATATGTATATTTATATTCACGTGATATATTGAATATACAAATCTTGGAAGAACAGGAAGTGGGGGAGAAAGGAAGAAAGTTGACAGGCGAAAAATAAGTTAAAAAAAAATTAAGAATAAGTCAATTGCAAGATTGATAAGATATTCCTTTCGTATTCATAATTTCACTTTGTTTATTTTTTTCTCGTAATTTTTACGGTCAAGTGAAAGGCATTTGCAAAACTGACAACTGTCAATACAATTCCAGCGAAACAATAATTTACGAAATGTCTGCCTTTGGTTTGGATTTACTCATTATCTTAATTTTCCTACCCGAATTTTCTACAAGAAACTGAAAGGTATGTGGATAATTGACAGCTGTCAGTAAAATTTCTCGCGAAAATATGAGTTAATGTCTGTAGCTTCCGGTTTAACAGCTTCACTGTCTTCAATCTCCTTCCGGTACTTCGTATCCGCAAGGAAACGGCTCTCAGAAACTTGACAGTTGTCAAGGAAAATTCCATTGGAAATAAAACTCGAGTTATCTTCCGTCTTTATCCTTCCAGCGGATTATCTTTACGTATAACATATCTGCGAAGCAAAGCCGCTCGTGAAATTGACAACTGTCAACAAAAATCCTCTTCCATCTACAAGTAAAAAAGTCGGCCTTCCGTCTCAGTTCTTCTATTATCTTCATTCTCCGCGTCATATTACCGATTCACGAACGCGGGTACTTTAAAAAGTTTGGCAGCTGTCAAAAAAAAAATGAAAACCGAAAATGAAAATGCAAAAATGTTTGCCTTTCTCTAGTTCCACTGCTTTCTCCTCGTTCCATATTTCCTATCTACCAATAATGAACATTAAGAAAATTGACAGCAGTCAACAACATCCAGTCCAAAAGGAAAGGATCACTCCAAAATATTAGTAAACAAGTCTGCCTTCTCCATTATCATTATTCCCCTTGACACATTACCTATCCGCAAGAGACGGTCATATGGAACATTGACAGCTGTCAAAAAAAAATTCCGTCGAAAATAAACGTGCAAAAAATACCTGTCTTTTGCAACTTGTAGTACCTCTGTGTGTGTACGTTCGTGTGCTGATGCCCGAAGGAAGTTTGGGGCCCCCTTTCGTTCCTCCCGAAGATACGAAGTATGCATTTCTCTCTCCATCTCCCTCTCACTCCCTTAGTACAATATCGTTACTCCACCGTGTAACGACCGCCAAACTCCCTTCGAGTATATCGACCTGTCATAAATATTCTCTCCGTTAAATCCCGCGGTGAAATTTTCAACGGACGTTCTACAAAATAACTATACATGCATATATATGCATTTATATGTATGCGTGTATTATATGTGTAATATGTATGTATAAATGCACATATATATGTATTTATATATTTGTATGTGTATATATTTAAATATATGTATTTATGTATTTGTATGTGTATATATTTAAATATATATATATTTATATTTATATCCACACTTCTACACTCCGAGAATGTAAAAAAAAAAAAACAAAAAAGTATGTAGAAAGAAAAGTAAAGAGTTCGCATAGATTTCCACGCGGCTTTTGCATACTTCCAGTCCTTTCGGACCAATTCCCCCTGCTCCACGTCACTTTGCTTTGCCTCGTCCATCCCTCGCCCTCTCCCTCCGCCATGCCGCTCATTTCACCTTCGTCTTCTATTTTTTATAATATCCCTTCGAGCATACAGGACACAGGGAGGTAGAAAGAAAAGT